>APFE031095889.1:0-11861 GCA_000404065.3 Pinus taeda | reverse complement strand
CCCTAGAATCCAAAGCTCTGATACCAAATGTTATGAAACCAGCTCAAGAAAAGATAGAAAAGATAGATCAACGACTTAGAATTCAGCCTCTTCGAGGGGGAAACCTCCTTTACATTACATAAATGAACAATTCTTGGATGATACAAATGAAAAGACTCCTTTCTATATATAGGAGTCTAAGGGGTCATAACATAACCAGAGCCGACATAACAATAATAATGTAAGAGCACAATAATAATAATAGTGGGCTTCTATGGGGCACAATAGTAACAATATGGGCACTACATGGGTACATCAATATAATAAGGGGGTTGTACTAATAATAATATGGGGTTACACTAGTAGTATAGGGGCCTAACAATTAGTTTGTGAGAGAGGTCATCCACCTTGAAAAAGAAGAAGCAAGAGAAATAGAAGGTGATTGGGAAACTCAAGAAGTAGAAGGATAAAGAGGTGGAAGATGTCCCAAGTGACCCAGAAAAGGGCAAAGATGATGAAACATTGGAACAAAGGAATGAAGCCTTGGTAAAGAAGAAACAAGAGCTTAAGAGGAAAAGGGAGGAAGAGCTCAAGCAATCACAAGAGTCAGGTGACCAGGGTCACCTTGAAAAGAAGAGGTGATAGGAAGAGGAAGAAAGGAAGAAGCAGTTAGAGGAAAGCATCAGGAAGAACAAAGAGGCAAGGAAGAGGTAGAAAAGAAGAAGTAGTTGGAGGAAAAGCATTAGGAAGAGCAGATAGCCAGGGAAGAAGAAGAGAAGAAGAAATGAGAAAAAGAACTAAAGGAACAAGAAGAAAAGGTCAAGCAAACCGAGTAGCTCAAGAATAAACTAGAGCAAGATGAGCAAGAGAAGAAGTGGTTAGAGGAGGAATAGAGGAAAGGAGAAGAAGAGGAAAGGAGAAAGACACAGCAGGGAGAAACTAGTAAGACAACTGATCTAGACATAGAACAAGTCGAACTAGCTCCATTAGATGTTTCTCCATCTACTCCCCTCACCAGAGGACATCTTCCCTTGTGTGAGATGAGGTTCCTTGAAGAAGAAGAAGAAGAGGTACTGGACCTCACCAAGCTCACCCTTGACCAAGTTAGCCTAAAAATCAAGCAGGAGAGGAGGAAATGTTATGCTAGAAACCCTGCAGAAGCCTTATCGGTCACCACAACTAAAGACATTGTTCCTAACACCACAATTAATCCTGATATGATCACCTCGGATGGAACTGCATTTTTCACCACAACTAAACATAATGTGGCTAGGATGAAAAATCAAATCATGAAGCTCCAAAACGGGCTTTACACATCGAGGCAGAAGGTCACTAAGGCAGAGCAAGATAGAAAGAGAGTAGAGGAATAAAATGCATCCCTCCACTTAGTACATTCCAGTACAACAAAACTCCAGGAAGAAATCAAAGATGAGACCGAGACACTCAGTGAAGCCATGGAGATGGTTTAAGAAGAGATGTCGAAACTACACCACACAGTGGCACCGATCTTTGCCATACAAACCCATACAAAAGAGAGAGATGCTATGCTAAAGGAATCTGTTTCTGCTCTAGATAGTATACACGAGTGGTTTGTCAAGTATTCGGGGTCATCAAAGGTAGTCCTGAAGAAGTATTGGATCACCATGTAAAATGCCAAAGTCCAGATGTTAGCTTCCTGCTGCAGCAGGTTACTCATATTTCATGATGGACATTTTTACAGGACAAATATGTCATACTTTGCATGCTGCAATGCTCCATATTTGCTAACCATCACCAAAGAAAGATGCCATGAAAGAATGCTACTCAAAGTTCAAATGCTGCATCCCAATTCTGAAGAGTTATTTCATTTTTGTACAATTTTCAGCTAAAGGGAGGTCCAAACAGCTTAATCTTGGTCTCCCTAGGTTTCAATTTCCTGTTTTAGAATATAAAGAATGAATAATCTGTCCAAACAGCTTAATCTTGGTAGATTCTTAGATAGGTAGAGAACCAAAGGAGCCCAATTGCTTAATCTGGGCCCTTGGAAGAAATAAGTGTAGATGTAGATAGGAAGACATGAAAAGAAAAAGTTGAAAAGCTGGGTCTGCAAGCCTAAGTGCACCCAAACCAAAAAGAAGAAAAAATGTTAGGTAAGTAGGCTGGGTAGGTAATTTTGAGGTTGCAGAATGTTGATTTGTGATTAATTCCACATTTTCAAGTGTTATACTCATAGAGATCACAGTCAGCAGGCAGTTCCCATTTGAAGGACTTCAAGCGAGGCATAACTAACTTCCCCTTCTTCCTCTTCCCTAAATCATTTACTAACTTCCCCTTCTTCCTCTTCCCTAAATCATTTACTAACTTCCCCTAAAGAGGTCAAGATCTGCTTGATATCTCTTAGTTTCATCATTTTCCATGTCATTAGCCTTGGTAAGGATCTGCTTTATCCAAGGAGGGTCCATATTTTCTCTACAAAGTTCTATCTCCCCTTCAAAGCCTAAGATCTCTAAAACTTAGCGCTTTTCTTATCATTTTCATATTGACCACTGACATTATTATTTAACTCCCTATCTATTTTCCCTTCCCCCTATTAAAACTATGTTAATAACTCCCCTATGTAAATATCCCCTCCCCTTGGTTGAAATAATAACCATAAATATCTTCCTGGGAATTACTAAGTCACCTGGATCTTAGTAAGAGCCCTCATCTCCACATAATTCCCCTTCCCTAGTGTTTGGACCCCTTCCAATACACAAAAAAGCCCTCTCCAAATGAAAAAAACCCCCCAGCGCATTTTTCTTTGGAATTTATTAATATTTGGTTAATAAATAACCAACGCGCCAGCACCATTTCCTAAAGTCTAAACCCACCCGCACCGTGAAAAATAAAAAATTAACGCGCGCGCTCTTTCACTAAACCCCGCGCACCTTCTCCGCCCGTCCACTGTTAGATCGCCTCCCCCAGATCCGACGGCTATTATCCATATCGGGCGCCCTTTTGTATGGGTACGTTAGCACCCGATGTCCGACAGTTTTACCGTCGTACACCGGGACAGCTGGCGCCTTCCCATTGCATCGGGCTGCCCCTGACAGAAACTGCCTCCATACCAAAGGCGGTCCGATGAACCCCAAAACCGCCCTTCCCCTATCATGACAGGAGCGTCGTGTCACCCCGCCACGTCGCCTCCACCTCACCCCTTCCTGCCTGCGCCTGGCCCACGTCACCTGCCACCATGTCTTGCCACATCATCACCCCGACGTACTGCCACGTCACCCTGCTGACGTCACATCCGTACCATAGGACCCCATTGCTGACGTCATGTTGACGTCATCCACCGTACAGTTGACGTCAGCAGCAAAAAAACGGAAAAACGCGCAGGCGCGAAAGTCAAGCTTCGGAGCTCCGAAATTAAAAACAGAGGCAGTTTTCGATGCGCGATTAGCGCTAATCACACATCGCTACGGGAAATGGGCCATATTGGAGAATCTTTAGGGAATCTTTTGATTCCTCGGCCCATTTTGCACCGAAAATGGCAGAAAAAGCCCGATTTTGCTGATTTAAACGTATCTGAAGACAGAGAGAGACCCAATTCAGAGGTTAAAGAGTATCAGAGCAGATATGAAGACAAAAAGCATGTCAAAGAGTATCAGTCTAGCGGCAAAGTGTATCACAGGAGATTTTCTTAGGGCTAGAGGCAAATCCAGCATTAAAAGGAAAACCTTGAAAGTCAAGAAGCAGTTGAGGAAGCATTGAAAGCTCACCAGCACAAATGACTGCACATTAAACTCACAGGAGATCAGTGGACTAGAACTCAATGCATAGTTATTACACAATCACTGCACCAAGCCACAGAGGACATCACATTAACTCAATCTTGATCCAGTTGCCACTGGCGCGGCCCAAAAAAGATGTACTTACAGTTAATTCCAGCATAAGTTAGGTTTAGAAAGCTTTTCCTGTAGACCTGTTTAGGTCGGTTGTAATAAATAACTTTAGATATTTTGCTTATATATACCACCCTGAAAAATGGAGTAGGGGTTGGTTGTTTGATCTTTGTTAGTTCGATATTTTGCTCGAGCAGAGACTCGCACTGTAAATGTGATACTTTCTATAATCAAAGACTGCTGAAAGCATGAATTCTGAAACTGTCTGCTGTGTCTAACTGGTCGAGGAGTGACTATGGAATTCCTGTGCTTCTACATGGTTCAATAAGTGTTTCTTTAACTCTGTTTAGTTTTTATGTTTCTGTTATTATCAATCCACCATCTAAATTGCAGAAAAGAAGAATAGTTTAGGATTTGCTTGGCTGCACCTTAGGCTCAATTTCTGCAATTTCTTCATGTTTTCATCAGGAATAGTTATGAACATGCATACTTAAATGATCTTGTTTACGCTGTTTCTTTCACATATGAATGTCAGTTTAGGAATTCTTAACTGCTCCTAGATAACCATTCATTCACTTCTCCTCCCTGTTAGTTGATGAAAGATTCTTAATTGCCTTTCATCCCTGACCATCATTCCATCCTTTCAGCAAATTGGTAATTGTCTCATGTGTGGCTATCCCGCTCCATAATCCTCTTGTGACTAAGAAAACGCAACAGCAAGCCTTAATCCATGACTCCATGCCCAATGGTTTGAAACTTATCACACTTTCCCTTGCTTCTATGCTTGGAATTATCTTCCTTACATTCATCTTCCATCCAAACAAAAAATCAAAACCCCTGAACCCAATAACTAGCCTAAAATCATCATCAACAAAGCTAAATCATTAAGAGAGAGCCCTCTCTGATTGTAGGTGGGTTAGAACCTGCAATCCAAAGATTGGTTTGTGGTTACCTCGGCCGTATCCCTTCAGGAGCTTATGGACAACCTGAGTGATAACATAATGGCGACTCCGCTGGGGAACTCCTCAGATAATCTCACAAAACCAGTCTGAAGCTCCACAGAGGAAGAAACCAACCTTAAAAAAGTTCGGTCGACCTGTGTTCTTAGAAAATTTCCCAAAAAACAAGTTAGAAGCTAGCTCCCAAGAAGCATTCGCGCTACACAAGATCAAATCCAGATCCGAATCCCCCTGCTGTTTTTGAAAATCCCAACATAATCCTTAAAATCCGTAGAAAGCAAGAGCAGCAAGAAGATTTGACTGTCTCTAGTCCCGATACAGTCCAACCTAATAGCTTTTTAACCCCTGTTAAAGTTTTGTTCCGTTCAAGCCCTTCTTCCCCGTGTTCATCATCCACTTCCCCAACCGCTGTATCCACACCTCCATTCACTGCCAATATTATCACTACCACTCCTAATATCTCAGTCACTCCAGTCGTTCCTCTTATCCCTGTTGTTCCCCTTATCCATGTCAACATGGCTAATAGATATGCGCCCTTACAGCTGCCTGCTAATCCCGGGGCTATGCCTCAGGATTATCAGACAAAAATTACTTATTTTGATGGCACAAATTCCTGCACAGCCCTACAGCATACAAAGAAAATGCAGGATTACTTTGAGAGTTATGAGATTGATGATGACAGTGTAAGAATGAAGATTTTTGTCCAAAGTTTGACCGGTGATGTCAGAACCTGGTTTAGAGTGCTCACACCCAATTCCATATTAAACCCAGAAGCCTTATACCAGACATTTATTAATATATGGGAGAAAAAGAAAGACCCCTTGCACATATTATCTGAGTATGATACTATCAAAAGAGGACCTCAGGAAACGGTTTTGGAGTACTGTGCAAGGTTTAATAACGTTTACAACGCAATACCACAAAATTTGAGACCTCCACTTGATCTTGCTTTGTACAAATTCCCTGATGGTTTTGATGCTGAAATGGCATATCAGTTAAGGGAAAGAGCCCCTCAAAGCCTTGCAGAAATGCAAGATGTTGCTGTTAGCGTGGAGGCAAACCTAATTTCCAAAAGAAACAGAGCCAGAACTGAGAGAAGAACCACTTTCAAGGAAGAACCCTCAGCCTTAGACCAAAAACTAGATGCTATCATAAGCGGCATGCATAGGCTAGGAGACAGAGTAGAGAGCGTTGAGAGAAAATCATCATGGGAGGACAACAGTCCAACACCATAAGGAACCCGAACTTCAGGAAAAATCAGACCACAAACGCTGGAAGGGCTAGTCCCGACCATGATATTAGGCCTCCTTTCCAAGAAAACTATGTGGAGGCATCCACATCCAATGAGCCCACAGATGAGACTCACATGAACCTGATCGATTCGAAAAATGAACAACAAATATTTCTCACTGAAGAGGACCGAGACTACCCTGACGAAAAACGATTTCAGACCAAGTCGTGAGAGTCTTTTGATTTTAAACAAGGTTATGATTCTGCTGTGTATGAAGTACACAAACAATATAAGTTAAGAACAAGGACCATTGATGTCCCTGCATCTAGCAGAACAAAGGATAGCAAACAACCCAGCAAAATTAAAAACAATGTTGTCATAACAGAACCAGCTGATATTGCTGTCCCAAACCCGCATCAGGTAACTGTGGAAGATATAACAGACACACAACCTCCTATTGATTAGCCTCTACCTTCCTCTCCCTCAAAAGAAAATCTGAACGACACTCCAAAATATCTTCCCAAAACAAAAATACCACAAACTGTCATTCATCATAACGCTGACACTCAAAAAGAAAACACAGAGAGTATGCCCGAAAAAGAGAAATCTGCTACTACCAACGTTAAGAATCCATTGGAGAAACCAGTCAACTTAGAAGCAGAAATTGGAAAACTCAAGATATCCATTCCCCTCTCAGAACTTTCCAAACATGATGTATATAGGCAACAAATCCAAAGGTCACTTCAACTGCCAGAGGTCAGGGATGACGTAAATGTTTTAGATGATACCCCTGAGCTGCTGTTTGGTCCAGAATTTAACGGAAAATCAACATATGGAACTGTTCCACCATTTTATGTCAGTCTGCACATACATGACAAAATCTTGCATAATGCTATGTTTGACTCAGGAGCCTCACATAACCTTATGCCCAAAGCTGTAATGGAAAAGCTGAACCTTGATGTCTCAAGACCTATAAAGATTTATACTCCTTTGACTCAAGTCAAGTCAAGTGTTTAGGCTTAATCAAAGACCTTTGTGTGTCTCTAGTCCAATTTCCCAACAAGACAATCCTAATGGACGTAGTAGTTGCTGACATTCCCGCAAAGTATGGCATGCTCCTATCAAGATCATGGGGGGCAAAACTGCAAGGATCCCTTCAACTTGACCTCTCTTATGCCACTATATCTGTCTTTGGGAAACCAAAGAGACTGTATAGAGAAACATTGATGAAGTATGTGGTAAGCAGTGAGGAAAAGCCCCAAAATTTTCCAATTTACTCAATCCATTCTGATATGGATTCTTTTATTTTATTTAATGACGACACCAATCCTTCAACTGATGAGAAGCCTTCAGCCTTAGAGCAAGAAACATGCATCAATGAGGAATCAGTTGCCAATGCCCATGAAATTGTCACAACAGTCAAGGCAACTAGCAAACAAGAAGAACCTCCTGAAACATAAATTGTGAGTCTGCCCAATCCTCAGATAACTGAAACTCTTAATACAAACCTTAAGCAAGAAATCACATGGTATTTAGAGTTTGATGGTTCTGTCAATAAATTAGGAGCAGGGGCAAGAGTATGGATCTACAATACACATGACAATCACGCAGAAGGCCATGCCTATAGACTAAATTTCAGATGTACAAATAACATGGCAGAGTATGAAGCTCTCCTCTTAGGCCTAAAATTGCTCAAAATCCTAGGAGCTACAAAAGTGTCCATTCTAGGTGACTCCGATTTGATTATACAAGAAATGAAAGGTAACTTTGTTACTAATGACAGTAGAATGAGAGCTTACAGGACTGCTGCCACATAAATACTCAATTCTTTCAATGAGGCCAAGCTGGCCAAAATTTCAAGAGACCATAACATTCATGCTCATAGTCTAGAAACTTTTGCTAGCACATGCAAGCTTCCCTTTGAACCAAATCACCATTTCACTGCTGAAATAAAACATAGACCCTCAATCCCTAACAATGTCAAGGATTGGCAAGTGTTTCAAAATGATGCCCAAATTAACAATTTCCTTACTCTTGAGGGCGAATTTTCGAACACAAACATTGACATGGATGCCATGAACGATTCCCAACAGCTAACAGAAGAAAGTCAACAGGCTGTAACAGCTGCAACAACCAAACAAATATTTAATCCAACTGTTTTTGACAATGCAAACATAGAACAACTGAAACAAATGTGTTTAGAGGAAACATCCAGAGCAGAGGATGAATTTATTGATCTAAAGAGTAATTTTCTACCTGCTGGCCTTACTCCATTAGAAGACATGTTCGATGACAATGATGTGCCCAAAAAGCCAAAAATGGAGCCTCTAAATGCTGCTATAGAAGAACACAACATAGGAACAACAGAACAACCCAAAATGATTAAGTTGTCCAAAAATCTGCCCCTTGATCAAAAACCAAAATATGTGGATTTGCTCAAAGAGTTCCAAGATGTATTTGCTTGGAGTTATGAGGACTTGAAGTCCTATGACACCTCAGTGATCCAGCATGCCATTCCCTTAAAACCAAATCAAAAACCATTCAAACAGAAACTTAGAAGAATCAACCCTATGCTTCTTCCCCTCATTGAAAAAGAAATAAAGAGAATGTTTGAAGCAGGTATCATTGCACCCATCAGATTCTCTGATTGGGTATCTAATTTAGTTCCCACTAGGAAGAAATCAGGAGAGATAAGGCTGTGTGTAGACTTGAGAAATTTAAACCAGGTCTCTCTTAAAGACCACTAAGCTTTGCCCAAAATGGACCATATCTTACAAAGAGTAGTGGGATCATCTAGAATTTCTTTACAAGATGGATTTTCAGGTTTTAATCAGATACTTGTTCACCCAGATGACCAAGACAAGACAACCTTTACCACACCATGGCGAACATTTAAGTATGTTAAAATGCCTTTCGGGCTAAAGAACGCTGGTGCTACCTTTCAAAGGGCAATGGATATTGCATTTTCCAAGGAGATACATGATTTCCTTGTTGTATACCTGGATGACCTAACCCCTTTCTCCAAATCTGACCAAGAGCACCTTAAAGATCTAAGGCAAATTTTCATGACATGCAGGAAATATGGCATTTCCTTGAATCCTAAGAAGTCCCTGTTTGCCCTTGAGGAGGGCAAGCTCCTAGGCCACATCATATCAAAAGATGGGATTAGAATTGACCCTTAGAGAATCCAAGCTATCATCCAAATCCCATATCCAAGAAACATAAAAGAGCTGCAAGCATTCTTGGGAAAGATCAATTTCCTAAGGAGATTTATCCCGAACCTAGCTGAGCTAATTAGGCTATTGAGCAATATGTTAAAAAAAGATGCCAAGGTAAAATGGTCTCTTGAAACCAAGCAAGCTTTTGAGAGTATCAAAACTTCCTTGACTCAAACGCCAGTCCTCACCAGTCCACAATTTGACAAAGATTTTATCATTTTTTCTTTTGCATCTGAGCACACCATAGCCACTGTCTTGTTGCAAAAAGATGATCAAGGTAATGAAAAGCCAATTGCTTTCTTCAGCCGAGCTTTAAGAGATGCGCCATTGAAATATCAGATTATGGAAAAGCAAGCTTATGCCCTAGTTAAGGCCATCAAAGACTTCAGAGTTTACATCTTATACTCCCATGTGATTGCCTACGTCCCAAACGCTGCTGTAAAAGATATATTAACTCAAGAGGGACTAGAAGGCAAAAGAGGCAAGTGGATTGCCAGCATTCTTGAATACAACATTGAAATAAAACCTAGCAAGTTGATAAAAGGACAGGGTTTAGCCAAGCTAATGTCCGAAACAAACTTCCAAGCCTTAGATATTAATCAACTGGACAATGAACCAGAGCTGGCGACTCCACAGATCAGTGAAACCTTTTTGCAATCCCCATGGTATGTTGATATTTGCTTTGTATTGATTAACCTGTGTGCTCCCCCAGGATTGTCTAGGACCAAGAAAAGATTTTTAAGGATGAAATCGTCAAAGTTTTGTGTCATAGATGGTGCTTTGTTCTAGAAGAATCATGAAGGAATATTGCTTAATTGTTTGACTATGAATGAAACTAACAGCACCATGAAAAAATTCCATGCAGGGGACTGTGGAGGACACTTATATTGGAAGTCCACTGCTGACAAGATTTTAAGGGCTGGTTATTATTGGCCCTCTCTTTTTGCAGATGTCAAGAAGTTTGCTGTTTCATGTCACAAATGCCAAATCTTTGAAGGGAAAAGAAAATTACTGCCTCTGCCCCTCAAACCCATTTTAACCGAAAAGCCTTTTCAACAATGGGGTCTCGACTTCATTGGCGAAATTCATCCCTCTTCCTCAGGCCAGCACAAGTGGATTTTAACAGCCACTGATTATTTCACTAAGTGGATTGAAGCCATCCCGTGCAGACAAGCCAATGAATCCACCATTATCCAATTCCTTGAGAGCAATATCCTTTCCAGATTTGGCTGCCCTGAGAAGATTATCACTGACAACGCTGCTGCCTTCAAATCCAAAAATATCATTAATTTCTGCCATAAATTCCACATTACCTTGTGCCACTCCACAACTTACTACCCTCAAGGTAATGGCTTAGCCGAATCATCCAACAAAAGCCTCATCAACATCATAAAGAAGCTGCTAGAGAAAAACAAAAAGAACTGGCATAGGAAACTCACAAATGCTCTGTGGGAAGACATACTTTCAACTAAGAAATCCATTGGGATGAGCCCTTATGAACTAGTATATGGCATGGAGGCCAAATTTCCTTCATCTTTGGGCATTCCTACTATCAAACTGTTGCAAGAGATTCAGGCTGAACCAAATGACATACAGAGAAGAGTAAATCAAACCAGTCATCTTCAGCAAACCAGAGAACAAGTGTATGACAGAGCTCAAATGTTGCAAGAAAAACTCAAAAGGATGTTTGATAAGAAAGCTAAAGCAGAGGATTTCTGGGTTGGCAACAAAGTTCTAAGATGGGATTCACGAAGAGAGGACAAGGGAAAGCATGCAAAATTTGATTTTCTGTGGAAAGGTCCATACATTATTAGCGCTGTGCAAGGCAATAATACATATTTTCTCAAATCTCTAGATGGAAGCACAACTGAGGAAGGTCCTGTTAATGGCCGAATGCTAAAACACTACCATGATCCCTTGTGAAAGAAAGAACAGGCGGTGTTATTTTCTGTACATAAATGTTTGCATATATCAACATTTTATTTTATTTTGTAACAATTCGGATGCTAAAGCACGCAGAAGAAAGCAGGCGGTGCTTCATAATTAACTAGCTAATCAGTTGAGGGAAAGTGCTGTTTGTAGTCCAAATTTCAAATTTATCTAAGTAGTCAGCACTAAGAAGTTTTCAAAGCACAACAACAACAAAATATCAAGGCAGTCTGACCTGCTGTTCTTGGCTTCTCACAAGGAGAAGCCATCCCCAAGTGGAGCCACTGTTAGCTTCCTGCTACAGCAGGTTACTCATATTTCATGATGGACATTTTTACAGGCCAAATATGTCATACTTTGCATGCTGCAATGCTCCATATTTGCTAACAGTCACCACAGAAAGATGCAATGAAAGAATGCTACTCAAAGTTCAAATACTGCATCCCAATTCTGAAGAGTTATTTCATTTTTGTACAATTTTCAGCTAAAGGGAAGTCCAAACAGCTTAATCTTGGTCTCCCTAGGTTTCAATTTCCTGTTTTAGAATATAGAGAATGAATAATATGTCCAAAAAGCTTAATCTTGGCAGATTCTTAGATAGGTAGAGAATCAAAGGAGCCCAATTGCTTAATCTGGGCCCTTGGAAGAAATAAGTGTAGATGTAGATAGGAAGACATGAAAA
>APFE031095879.1:0-17516 GCA_000404065.3 Pinus taeda | reverse complement strand
TTCAAGCTAAAGAGATGGAGTGAAATGTAAGGAATGAGAGGCAATTAAGAATCTCTCAATCAGATTAACAGAGGGAAGGAAAATGAGCTCTATCCAGGGGCAGTTAAGAATCCCTGGATAACTGTCATACATGGTGAATTAGGGAAAATATGAGCCATGTGGAATCCATATTTATGCCTAACACAAATGAAAAACATAAAGAAACAACAGAAATTGAGCATAGAGTGCAATTAAACAAGTTCTTAACTAATATTTCTTTCTGCTATTTCGATAATGATTTATGAATGGAAACCAGAGGTAAGAAGCACTTATTGGGTCATGTACCAGCACAAGAATTCTTGAGTCACTCTTCAACCATTAAACACAGTAAACAATTCATTCTCCAAGCTCATAAGCAGTCTTTGATTATAGAAATTCTCAGATATACAGTGCGAGTCTCTGCTTAAGCAAAACATTCAACCAACAAAAACCAACCTCTATTACGTTGTTCAGGGTTGTATATATAGGGTAAGTATCCAAAAACCTTTATTACAACCGACCTAAACAGGTCTACGGGAAAGCTTTTTAAACCTAAACTTGTGCTGAAATTAAATACAAGTAAATATCTCTTAAGCTGCACCAGAGGCAGCTGGATCAAAATGAGTTAATATGGTGTCCTTGGTGACGTGGTGCAGTGCTTCTGCAATAACTGTACTTTGAGCTTTGGTCCGATGATCTTATGTGGGTTTGATGTGCAGTAAGTGTGATTTGAGAGCTCTTTAATGGCATCTATTGTTTTGTTGACTTTGCTGGAGGGTTCTTTAATGCTTTATCTGCTTCGGGCCGTTGATAGATCTTCATTGATACCCTTTGCCGCATCCTGATATTCTTTGTCATGGATTTTGGTGTTCACTTTGGCTCTGATACTCTTTAATGCCTGAATCGGGCCTCTCTCTTTCTTCTGATACGCTAAAAACTGCAAAATCGACCCCTTTCTGCTTTTTTTGGTGCAAAAACAGTTGAGGAACCAAAAGATTCCCCAAATATTCCCCAATTTGGACCATTTCCCGTAGCGATGCGCGATTAGCACTATCACACATCGAAAACTACCTCAGGATTTGAATCCGGGCTTCCTAAGCTACGATTTCACTCTTGTGTGCTTTTGGCGGGTGATGTCAGCATGACGTCAACGATACGGCAGACGACGTTAGCATATCGGCGATCGGCGATTGGTGTTATACAGCGGGGTGAAATGGAAGGGGAAAAACGCCCATCCCCAGACGCATCGATAGGTTTGGAAGTGAACAGACCCGCCCACCGTAGATCTAGGACGCGGCCAATCAGACGGATGGTAGAATAGGGAAGGCGGCGGTAAGATAAGGTATGGGGCCTATATATGTATATGGTGCGGATTCATAAGAAATGTCGATCACCGATATGCGATCGGCAACAGACCATCGACGATGAACCATATCGGCAACGCACATGTATGTTTTGTTTTGTGATAGTGATACATCGATTGGCGAAATAGCTGTCGGCCAAACCAATCGGGGGCATACTTATGTGCTGTTTTGATGCACGACTTCGCTCCCGACTGCGATATCGCATCGAAGGGGGTCCGATAGAGCCCTTTTGCAATCAGAGCAAGGCCCAAGGTAAGTGATGTGGGATTTTATGATTGGAAGCAGAATTTTTAATGTTTGAAGGGATTTCAAAGCATGGGAAGGGGTCCGATAGCCCAATAAAAGGGATTTTTCATGCCTTGGAAGGATTTTAAGGCACTTGGGAGGATTTTATGTGCTTTGTGAAGGAGTCAAAAAGCATTAGAGGAAGGATTTACGGAGTGATGAAGGGTTTTGTGCATCAGAAGGAGTCTGAAATGTATGAGAAGATGGTTTGAGGGGGGAAATGAGGGTTCTTGCTGAGTTTCAGATAAACTTAGCAATTCCCAAGTGAACTTTTATGGTTATTTTTCAACCAGGGGGAGGGGATAAGTATATAGGGGAGTTATTAACATATTTTTAGTAGGGGATGGGAAGATAGATAGGGAGCTATATAGTAAAGTTAGTAGTTAATATGACCATGATGAGAAAGTGCTAAGTGTGTGAATCTTAGGCTATTAAGGGGAAAAATGATTCATAAAGGGAGTATGAATATTCCTTGAGAAAAGCAGATCTTTACCAAGGGAATTGATATGAAAATGATGAAACTGAGAGATATCAAGCAGATCTTGACCTCTTTTAGGAAGTTAGTAAGTGATTGAGGAAAGAAGAAGGAGGGGGAGTTAGACATGCCTCACTTGAGTCCTTCAAATGGCAACTGCCTGATAATTGTGACTTGAACAGATATGACACTTGAAAACATGAAATTGATCACAAGTCAACATTCTGCAACCTCAAAACTACCTACCCAGCCTACTTACCTAGAATTTTTTCTTCTTTTTGGTTTGGGTGCACTTAGACTTGCAGACCCAGCTTTTGAACTTTTTCTTTTTCTGTCCTCCTATCTATATCTACACTTATTTCATCCAGGGCTCAGATTAGGTTGTTGAGCACCGTTGCTTCTCTACCTGTCTAAGAATCTACCAAGATTAATCTGTTTGGATAGATATCCATTCTCTATATTCTAAAACAAGAAATTGAAACCTA
The DNA here is from genome assembly GCA_000404065.3 of Pinus taeda. Lineage (NCBI taxonomy): Eukaryota > Viridiplantae > Streptophyta > Pinopsida > Pinales > Pinaceae > Pinus > Pinus taeda. The sequence goes on along the minus strand of APFE031095879.1, from coordinate 14,889 downwards.
GGGAGACCAAGATTAAACTGTTTGGATCTCCCTTTAACCGAAAATTCTTCAAAAATGGACTAGCTCATCAAAATTGGAACACATGAGTGGCACTTGAACTGGCACATTCTCATGGAATCCTTCTTTGGATTTTGTAGCAAATATGGAACATTGCAGCATGCAGAGAATGACATATTTGGCATGTAAAAATGTCAATCATGAAAGATGAGTAACCTGCTGCAGCAGGAGGCTAACGGCTGCTATGGTTTCGACATACTTTCGTATGATTTCATTCCCTCATAAAGGGAGAATCACAGTTATTGATGAACTTGCTTTCTTCATCTCTAGTTCACAAGCTACTGGAAGCATTCCGTTAGTTCACAGACCCCCACTATCTCTTCAAAGCATTGGCATAGATCTCTTCAAATATTCTTCCCTAATGGGTACTTTTTCTTTACCATCACCATCAAACATGGCGGAAGTGGCAAAAGTTGAGACTTGCAATATGATATCTTCCAGTTCATCTGATTTAAGGAAGATAACCAATAGTTCTAAATTTGATAGTAGTAATGAGTTCATGTCGCTAAGCCCCATTTAGTTTGCATAGCAGTCAGTCTTTCTCGCTTATGCGGTGAACCCAAATCCATCTTCGCCAATTGTATGGGTAGATCATTCATTATAATTTGGTACTTCTTCTGATCCTTTTTCACATATATTTTCTATTGATGAAGGAATAATCCAATCAATGAAGATGTAAGAAGAACCATGGGAAGATTATCATCATCGTTCCCATCTTCCAGATCGCATAGAATATTTTTTAGATGAACTGAATCACCCTTCAGTTTTTGATTTTATTTTGAATTCTATTTTTATAGATACAATAGATTACGAGAAAAACTTGTCAAATATTGAAGAAACTATTTCTATCAATATTTTGACTAAACCTAAATTTGTAGAAAACATTCATGTTGGAAAATATTGTTATCCATCAAAACTTGATATTTATCATGCTCTCTTTCATGAATTTCAAGATATATTTGCATGGTCATATGAGGATATGCTAGGTATTGACTCTAGTATAGTTGAACATGAAATTAAAATGTATCCTGATGTCAAACTCGTATGACAGCACCTCCGTCCTATTCATCCAAGGAAGGCTACTGCCATTAAAACAAAAGTTGAAAAACTTTTGCATGTTGGTTTCATATACCCTGTTCCTCTTACTGATTGGGTTTCCAATATTGTTCTTATCATGAAGAAACAAGGGAAAATAGGAGTGTGCATCAATTATAGGGATGTTAATCAGGCTTGTCCAAAAGACAATTATCTCGCTCCCTTTATTGACCAGATTATTGATGAATGTGTTGGATGTGAAATATTTTCATTTATGGATGGCTTTTTAGGTTGTAATTAGATCAATATCTACCCATAAGACCAATCTAAAACTGCTTTTATTTGTTCATGGGTCACATTCACTTACAGGGAACTCCCTTTTGGTTTTAAGAATTCTAGGGCCACTTTTCAGAGGGAAATAAACTATGCCTTCCATGACATCAAACATATTGTTTAACCATACCTTGATGATTTACCTGCTCATTCACGAAAGAGGTTTGATCACCCGCAGCATTTGAAAGCTATATTTTTACGGTGCAGACACTACAAAATACGACTCAATCCACACAAATGTGTGTTTTGTGTTGGTTCTGGTCATTTTCTTGGTTTTTTAGTGTCTAAGGAAGGAATTCGACGCAACCCTCTTAAGGTTCAGGAAATTCTTGACTTGCCTCCACCTTCCAATCTACTACAGTTACAAAGACTCCAAGCGAAGGCTAACTTTCTAAGGTTCATTCCCAATTATGCTAAAATGGCTAAAGTATTTACTCATATTTTGAAAAAGGGGATACCCTTCCATTGGGATCAAGTTTCACAAGATTCCTTTCATGCTCTTAAAGATACCTTGATTAGAATGTCATTAATGTATTCCCCAAATTATCAAAATGAATACTTCATGTTTATCGTCACTAAAGATACAACCATTATGATGGTTTTATTCCAAGAAGAAGATGGTATTGAACATCCAATATATTATTTGAGTCGAAATCTCAATCATATAGAAGTTAAGTACTCTTATGTCAAAAAGCTAGCTTTGGTTGCTATTCAAGCTGTACAGAGATTTCGCTACTATATCCTGCTCCGAAAGACCACTATCATTTCAGATTGCAACCCTATGACATATATTTTGCGATGTCAATTGCTAGGGGGAAAATAATCAAAATGGATCGTCATTTTGTAGGAAATTTATTTGGAATTCATCGAATCCAAATCAAAGAAATCTCTAGTTTTCACTGAGATTCTTTGCTACCTTCCCTCAAATACCATTGATTCAACATCAAAACCATCAATTATCTATGTTGCTAATTTCATCATCTGACTCGTGGTATGGAGATATATTGATTTATCTCCATACCCAAACTTTCAGGCCCGATACCTCTCGCTCGCAACAATGAAATATTTGATACCAAGCCAAATATTATCTGATCATTGGTGACACTCTTTACTGTCATGGCATCGATATGATTTTACGGAGGTGCCTCACACATGAGGAAGCCGATAAATTTTTGAATGATTTCCATTCAAGTGCTTGCGGTGGACACTTATCTTGTTATGCTACCGCACAGAGGATTCTCCATGCTAGTTACTTTTGGCCTACCATATTCAAATATTACATTATTGTTGTCAGAGGTTTTCATGCATGCCAAATCTATGATCGTAAAGCTAGATTACCACCTACACCATTGCATCTTGTCGTCATTGTTGGACCATTTTCCAAATGGGGCATTGACTTCATGACATGTAACCCTCACTCGATCGAGGGGCATGGGTACATTATAGTCATCGTTGACTATTTCACAAAATGGTTTGAAGCAATTCCTACATTAAACAACAGTGGTGAGACAGATGCACTTTTCTTTTTCAACCATGTGGTTGCCCGGTTTGGTGTACCACAGGCTATAGTTACAAATCACAAGTCACATTTTGGAAATCACATGATGACTGAGTTAACTTCCAAGTCAGGGCTTTCACATGATAGTTCTACTCCTTATTATATACAAGCTAATGTACAAGTTGAAGCCATCACCAAAGTCCTTAAGCGAATGCTTCAAAGAATGATAGGGGTTCATAAATGAAACTAGCAAATAATCTACTCTTCTTTATGGGCATTGTTAGCTTTGTTGGAATTTGGCCCAAAAATGGATCCAAAATTCTCCCAAAGTCTCCAATGTTTGCTTAAATTCATGAAAAGGGATCCAAAAATGCTCTTGGAATCTTCAAAAGTGCTTAAGATCATCCCAAGATTGAAACAAGCAAGGGAAGAGAGCCCTTGGAAGGGTACAAATGCACTATTAGGAGGCTAAAACACTCAAAATTAGTCAAAAACCATTAACATAGCTTAAACAGTGAAAGAATAGTTGTCGTTAGATCTGGCCGATCAACGGCTTAGATCTAGGTGGTTAATTGCAATCGGCAGAGCAGAAGGCACAATTTAACAATTGGGCACATGACACTGTCGATCAGCGATCACCGATGATCAGATTGGCGGGTCGCATCAGCGGGGAGCATAGGTTATGTTATATAAAGGACTTGAGCATTCGCCAGTAGTGATTGTGATTTATCGCATTGCTAATATCACATCGATGCTATACCAAGGGGCGGAACCTATGCACATACATACGGGCGACCCGATAGCCAGACCCGACAGTAGTATACATGAGATACATAAAGTTTCATGTCCATGCCAAAGCCATTTCTAAAGAATTTTCTATGTATTTCATTATATAACGAAATACAAAGGGAAACAAGGGCCTTATGATGGCGATGGAACCCGGACTCGATGGATTTCAGGAAGCAAAATGGATATATTTTCAATTCTGCGAAAGCCCAAATTTCAATGTATTTCATGTATTTTCGTTGTATAACGAAAATATTAAGGAGCATTTTCTAGTGCGATTGCAATGAGTCCTAGACTCAAAAGGGTCCAGGAAGTGGAATATATGATATCTGAAGTCCAGACAACTATTTTTTCATGATTTTTAGTGTTTTTTTCCTTATTGCAAAATACAAGGGGAAGCTGCGAATAAGCCTTTTGCGACTTGCGATGGCGACAAGGTCAGACTGAAGAGATGATTAAACCATAGTCTAGGACCTTTGAAGTCTGGAATGAATAATGATGGGTGGGACTTATGAGTGTTGCAGCATTTTCAACTTTTCGTTGTTTATAACCAAAACAGTCATTGTTTGTAGTTTAAAGGGAAACACAAAGGCCCCAAGGCCTATTTCAACATACAACAGCACCGAAGAGACAATTTGTTGGGAAACTGAGCCCGGAAAGGGAAAGAGAAGGGCCATAGCACACTACAACCCAAAATAGAAAGATCACGGAGCTCAAACAGCGCAACAACCACACCAACAAAGATTATGGAGCATCTATGGCATAGTAAAACTCGCAGACATCCCAACAAGCCACCAAAAATATCTGAAAGAGGTTACTCTACTGTTAGAAGTAGAAAACTCTGATCCCATGCTTTCCTATATGGCATCAAATCAGTTAACAATGCAGATTAGACAGATTAAGACTCCAAGCCTCTTAGATCTCAGGAGCATTGTAAACATGTTATAAATAGCTGAAAGTAGGATGTAATAGGGGTTCAATTTCTGGAGATTATTCCTCCTCTATTCCTTCAAGCTTCTTATCTTCATTCTAAGCAATATAAGTTTCTTTTACCATTATATGTTCAAATTTCGATTCTCTTTGTTGTTCTATGCTTGCACTTGAACAATTTGTTCATGTTTTCTTTGTGTCTAAGGCCAGATAACTGTCATCTTATCTCTGCTTTGATAAATTATATTTGCAAGCTTCTTTGTTTCCTGTAGGAAGCCATCCATATGTGGTCATATATGCATTTGCCAGTACAGTCAGTATTCTCTTTTTCTACCTATAGCTAGCCATTCATTTATGTTTATGTATGCAATCTGCTGGTATAGTCAGTATTTTCCATCTATCCATTGAATTTATAAATTATTGAGCATTAGTGGTCTAAAGCCTTGTATTGGTGAGAGCGTTCATGCATGCCTTGAGTGAAAACAAAGCTGAAATGGTTATCTAAATTGATCCAAATCATCATTTATTCCAATAGTTCAGAGAACAATATTGAAGATTATAAGTTACCAAGCATCTCCTAGCTACAACCTAGGAGAGTTTCTTGGAGTGATAACATAATTGGCGTCATTGCCGAGGAGAGGAAAATGAAGCTCAACTTCCCTAGGAAACGACATAGATCCAGCTTTGATGATAGAAAAAGTCTGGGCACTTTTTGGTTGTAATCATCTATCTGGCGACTCTACTGGAGGCTGAACCTCGTGGCAACTCTACATCATAGTCCTAGCTTAGTTTGTGAGGCATACTTGGAGAAATCCTCAGAAGTCACAAGCTGACCCAATACCTGACCCTGAAAAAATCAACAAAGAAAGAAAGGTATTGCAGATAGGATCATCAGGTTTAGGTAAACCTAAAAAATATCATATATCTCTTCAAGGAAGGCCTGTAAGAGAACAAATACATGTTGAGAGTATAGATTCTAATACTAGCAATGAAGAAAAACTCTTAGAGATTCATAAAGCTCCTTATTCTTTAGGTTTTCCTTTTGTTGTATGCCCAAAGGAAACCTCATCTCCTATCCATCATACTCCTTTAGTCGTGTTAGTCACTCCTCAGCCCTCTATCATTCAGACTACCAGTGCTCGTTTAGCCACCACATCTATGGCAGGTCCACAAGCACCTACCAAAATGGAAAGAATCATAGCTGCTAGGTATGGACCTCTAATATTGCCCACTCCTTTGAATGTTATGCCTACTGGAGAATATTAGAAGTATATTCCTATGTTCACTAGAATTTAAGGTGTTTCAGCTGAAGAACATCTTGAGTCATTCTATAGCTATGCTAATAACCTGGACATTAGTGAAGGTGATGTCTGGATGAGAGTCTTTATTTAAAGCCTAGATAGAGAGGCTAGAAAATGGTTCAGGGAACTAACCACAGCATCTGTAGCAGATATTGAGGCCTTAGATGATGCATTTCTAAAGAATTTGAGGGATGAGAAAGATCTCCTCTACTACCACAATGAGTTTGGGAACTTACAGAGGGAAAATGGTGAGCTACTGTCTGATTTTAATAAAAGATTTAACCGCATGTACAACAAGATACCAACTGAAGTAAAACCCATCACTACCTATGCTAGACTCATATATGCCAGTGCCTTTGACTCTGAATTCTATTTACTATTAAGGGAGAGGTGATGTGCTTCTTTGGATGATATGCAAGATGTAGCCCTGGAAGTATAATCAAACATCATGGCTGCAAAAAAGCTCAAAGGCAATGCTGATAGATGAAGACAGAGGGGCGAGCCTTCATCATCTTTAGATCCCAAGATTGATAAAATGGCCAAGATGATAGAGTCATTAGCCTCTGAAGTTTCCAAATTAAAGGTTGAGCAACATTCTGGGAAAGGAAGTGTTCCTAATACCTTCTCTCCAAATCCAAATCCATATAGAAGAGCAAATGAGTAGTTGCAGATTTTGCAAAGAAACAAAGATGCCAATGAAGACCAAAGGGTGAAGACCCCTCTTCAAAATGTAGTCATGAAGGAAGAGAACTTTGAAGACGATGATGAGATCCATTGTATGGAAGACAAAGGTAGCACCACTTTTTTAACCAAAGCTACCTATGAGAAGTCATTATTCAATGGCCAGATCAGCCAAGAATGGGATGGTGAAGCTGTTCTACAAACTGTAGATCAGCACCAATATAATCTAAATTCAAAGATGAATAATATCAAGGAAAATCCTGCTCATAAAGTTGTTGTCCCTTCGAACAACAAGCTAATGAGCAGAAGCCACCAATAGTTGACCCTATCATCCTCAAGGCTCCTGCCATAAAGATAAGAGGCCTTGACAAGTCCCCTTCTTCTTTCACTTTTCAATCAGAAATCTAGAAGCCAAGAATACCTATGCTCCTAATTGAACCAGTGAAGAATGATTCCTTCAAGAAATCTATCCTTGAGGCTCTTGAGCCTAAAACCATCCAAGCTTCCGCTGACTATGTAAATCTGCAAGATGACCAACTAGTTGTTATTCTCGGCCCAATGATTGAAAATTGTGAAGACAGCTCCCCATCATTCTATGTTTCTCTGTCTATTCATGATGAAATCCTTCACAATTTTCCTCTAGACACTGGATCCAACCATAATTCAATGCCCCAAGCTGTCATGGATGGGATTGGCCTTGCCATTACCAAGCCTTGTCAGTTGGCCTCCACGCAGCTCAAAAAATCAGTTTGCTAGATCACAAAGGAATAAGGCCCACAGATTTGGGACATGTTCTTTGATGGGGCTTTATTTGAGGCAACTGTAGGAACAGGTGAAGTCCTCGTGTCCCCCACACAAGAATGCATTGATTCATCTTTCATATTAGCTTTTCAAGTCACAAATGACACAACAAAGTATGAATCTAACCTTATTATTCAGCAGGTGTACAAACCCTCCCAATAAAAACATCCAAGGCTGAAAGCATACAGAGAGGAGGTGAAATATATACCATCTCTGCCTGATAATATCAAATGCTAGAAATTTTTTGAAGTAGAGGATCAAATAAATAGGCTTTTGCAAGTCTTTGATGAACTGGCTGATATACACATTGACTAAGAGAAAGAAACCTTTCATAGAAAGGTAAAAAGGGTAAATTTTTAGTTTAGTGACTGTCTTCTCAAAAGGAATGCATAAAAGGAAGGAGGAAATGTTTTTGATGGCCCATTCAATGGGCTGTTCTTCGAACTTTATTTTAGTGAAGGCTTTCAAACCTTGGTATTGTAAATATGTTGTTTTCAAGTTTGATTTCATGCTAAATAAACTCCATGCGCAATGCAACACTAGGAGGAAGATTTGATCTTGTTTTTTATAGGAAAGGCATTGATCTATAGTTCTTGAAACCTCACAAGGAGGATTTCATCCCCAAAAGGAGCCAGTGTTAGGTTTGTTGGCATTTGGCCCAAAAATGGATCCAAAATACTCCCAAAATCCCCAAAGTTTGCTTAAAATCATGCAAAACGATCCAAAAATGCTCTTGGAATCTTCAAAAGTGCTTAAGATCATTCCAAGATCGAAACAAGCAAGGGAGGAGAGCCCTTGGAAGGGAAAAAATGCACTATTAGGAGGCTAAAACACTTCAAAATCAGTCTAAAACCCTTAATGTAGGCTTAAACAGTGAAAGAATAGTTGTCATTAGATCTAGCTGATCAACGACCCAGATCTAGGTGGCTAACCACAATCGGCGGAGCAAAAGGGGAAGTTTAACAGTCGGGCGCATGGCACCACTGATCAGTGATTGTCGATGATTGGATTGGTCAGTCACATTGGTGGGGAGCATAGGTTATGTTATATAAAGGACCCGAGCATTGGCCAACAATGATAGTGATTTATTGCATCGCTGATATTGCATCAGTGGTATACCAAGGGGCAAGGCCTATGCACATACATATGGGCGACCTAATAGCCAGACCCAACGACAGTATATATGAGAATTCATAAAGTTTGAAGTTTGCACCAAATCCATTTTTAAAGCATTTTCCATGTATTTTGTTATATAATGAAATACAAAGGGAAACAAGGGCGTTTCGATAGCGATGGAACCTAGACCCAATGGGTTTCGAGAAGCAAGATGGATATATTTTCAAGTCTGCGAAAGACCAAATTTTAATGTATTTCATGTATTTTCGTTGTATAATGAAAATACAAAGGGAGCATTGGCTAGTGCAAGTGGAATATATGATATCTGAAGTCTAGACGACTGTTTTTTCATGATTTTTAGTGTTTTTTGCCTTATTGCAAAATACAAAGGGAAGCTAGGAATAGGCCTTTTGTGACTTGCGATGGCAACAAGGTTGGATCCAATAGATAATTAAACCATATTCTAGGACTTTTGAAGTCTGAAATGAATAGTAATGGGTGGGACTTATCAGTGTTGCAGCATTTTCACTGTTTATAACCAAAACAATCACTGTTTGCAGTTTAAAGGGAAACACAAAGGCCCCAAGACCTATTTCACCATACAAAAGTGCCCAGGAGACAGTTTGCTGGGAAACAGAGCCTGAAAAGGGAAAGAGAAAGGCCACAACACGCTGCATCCTGAAATAGAAAGATCAAGGAGCTCAGAAAGTGCAATAGCCACACCAACAAACATTATGGAGCATCTCTGGCACAGGAAAACTCCCAGATAGTGCAACAAGCCACCAAAAATATCTGAAAGCGGTTACTATGCTGTCAGAAGTAGAAAAATCTGATCCCATGCTTTCCTAGAGGGCATCAAATTAGTTAATAATGCAGATCAGACAGATTAAGGCTGTGAGCCTCTTAGAGCTCAGGAGCATTGTAAATAGGCTATAAATAGCTAAAAGTAGGATGTAATAGGGGTTCAGCTTCTGGAGGTTATTCCTCCTCTTTTCCTTCAAGATTCTCATATTCATTTTAAGCAATATAAGCTTCTTTTTCCATTATATGTTCAAATTTCCATTCTCTTTGTTGTTCTATGCTTGCACTTGAATAATTTGTTCATGTTATCGTTGTGTCTAAGGCTAGACAACTGTCCTCTTATCTTCGCTTTAATAAATTAGATTTGCAAGCTTCTTTGCTGCCTGTAGCAAGCCATCCATATGTGGTCATATATGCATCTTCTAGTACAGTCAATATTCTCTTTTGCTACCTGTAGCTAGCCATTCATTTATGTTTATGTATGCAATCTGCTAGTATAGTTAGTATTTTCCATCTATCCATTGAATTTATAAATTATTGAGCATTAATGGTCTAAAGCCTTGTATTGGTGAGAGTATTCATGCATGCATTGAGAGAAAACAAAGTTGAAATGGTTATCTGACTTGATCCAATCCATCATTTATTCCAATAGTTTAGAGAACAATATTGAAGATTATGTGTTACCAAGCATCTACGAGCTACAACCTAGGAGAGTTTCTTGGAGTGATAATAGGCATATTAAACCGCGGTAAGGAATGCAACTGGATTCACACCCTTTCAATTAGTGTATGGTCTGGAGGAAATCTTACCGATACAATGTGAAATTTCATCTCTTAAACTTGTAGGTTTTAACCCCGTACAGAAATTACCTGCATACGAATTCTAAATCACAGGAAAAATAAAAATGCGAGAGCATAACACATAAAACACATATACATAGAGATTTCCCACCGGATCTCAAAACCGAGACTACCAGATTGATTTTTCATTATATTCATTTCAATGTTACAATACATATTTATACATGCCGAAGCATCTAATACCATGGACCAAAAACCATCGCGTCCAAAACTGTGGACCGAAAACCATAGGTAGGTTCGCCCAACCTAATATAGGGTCCAAAAAAATTTTTCTCGGGGAATTGCCCTGAACCCCGTAGAGGGGGGCTACCCACCACCCTCAAACCCCCCAGACGAGGGGGGCTACTGCCCCCCCTGTGACCCCCCCGCTGCGCAATCGGCGTGGCGAAGGGGGGGCTCCGCCCCCCCTCTAACCCCCCGGTTCACTACGTCGGTTAGTCGTGGAAAAAATATAACACAACCCAACACCAAGAGACACTTGAGAGATGAAACTTACAAATTGGCAATGATGTCACTAAAGCAAAGTTCATCTATATGAAGAGGAAACTAGGAACAAAAGAAGAAAATGGTATTGTTGGTCATGTGATCACTCATAAATGGGTAACATCTAGGTATGAAAAAGAGGAAATCCCCATTCCATGTTGTTGCTTGCTTCTATAAATATCTTGAAGGTGATAGATGGTCTAGATTCTGCTAAATTGACCATTGGAGAAATGTTTAGTGTTTTCATTCATTCAATTCATTTGCGAGCTACTCAAATAATTATTTTAGTTTTCACTTTAAGAAACTAATAACTACCATATACATTTAAGAGATTTGTATTTAAATAAAGTATATATTAATTCCCTTCCCTTTTAATACATTTTTTTTAACCTTTCATGAATTATTTTTAACAAATATTTCTATAAGTAGAAAAATATCATAAAATTAAAAACTATATTTCAAAAAACACTGCAAACAATTGCTACTCATTTTCAACTTCTTAAAAGTGAGCAAATGACTCTCCACGGTTTCACACTAACAAGAAGAAGTTGTAGCTTTCCATAATGTGGACATTGCACTTTTAAAGCCCGATGTATTGAAGACTAAGAATAGGTAAAACTATCCATTGTAAAGTCAAATCAAACAATTCATCTCTTTGGTGGTTGAGTTAGTGAGTACCTTATTTCAAGTATCCTTGCTTTTCAACATTATCTTCTTGTCTATAAATATTTTGATGAAGGTATTGATTTGGTGATGATTAACGTTATGTTCATATCAACTCTTGAACCTCGGCTCGATTATGGTCTAATTCTACCCGTAATGTTGTTACCAAGGACGTACTTGAGGAATGTTTCACCTCTAGGCTCCATATAGAGTTTGAGACCTTCAACTACTCTATTGATGTTCTTACTATGTAGCGAGATTATTTAAGCTTTAGAATATCAAAGTATTCTTTAACTTAGCTCATAAACCAAAACCAAGATAATTATGAAGAAAAAAAACATATAAATAAAAGAATGAAAAAATAAAATACACTTGCTTTCTTAGATCAAACATTTTGTAAATCTCATATTAAATTAAATCATTAACTACATTATTATATAGTAAAATTATTATTAATATTATTATCAATCAACTCACTAACAAATCAACTCTGAAACAAATCTAGTGACATTACAGCGAATTTACAGCACTTTCCAGCACCACGCTAACAATCTAATACTCCCCCTTAATAATTAATCATGATTCACTCTGTTATCTAGTACTCCCAAAAACTAATCTTTTGAAACTACTTTGGTGAAGATATCTTATAGTTGATGCTTAGTATTTATATGCTTTAATTCAATATCATTCTTCTGCACCAAATCTGTAATGAAGTGATATTTCACGTCAAAATGTTTTGTCATGATGTGATGAACTCGATTCTTTGCTAACTTTTTCTTCCAAAATTTTTCTTAGCCAAAGAGCTTGTGCAATTGTTGAGGTAAGTGCAACATACTTCGCTTATGTGGATGAGAGGGCAACAATGGTTTGTTTTTTTGAGCTCCATGTAATCAAAAGAGAACCAAGATAGAAACAATTTCGAGATGTGGACATACTGTCATCAAGACTACCTCCCCAATCTGAATCACTAAATCCAACAAAATTGAATTTTTCATAAGAGTAGTAATGAATACCAAAATTTAGAGTGCCTTTCACATACCTTAAAATCCTCTTCACTGCCTTCATATGTATTTCAGATGGATTTGTCATATATCTTGAAACAAGTGAAACTCAATATGTAATATAGGCCTTGTGTGGGTTAGAAATATCAAGCTCCCCATAATACTTCTGTAAGTTTTCTCGTGAACTAAATCAGCCCATCATCTCTACATAACACCTCTCCATGAGCACATGGAGTAGGGGATGGATGACAATCAAGCATATCAAATTTTTTTAGCATATCCTATGCATACTTTGTCTCACAAATGAAAATATCATCCTTATGTTTGGTCAATTTAGTGTTTCTAAATTGATTTCATTAATTGTCAACCTGGGGCTCGTAAACTGATGAAGTGAAGCTGTACTATATGTACTTAAACAACCTCTTAGATCTTTTTGTCATTTGGGGGTGTTGTTTGTGGTCAATTTATCTTCCTAAGGTGGAATGGAGATTTTATAAACAGATGAGTGATAGTGTGTGTAAGGTGATTTCTAAATGAGTGAGTGTGTGTTAGTGGTGGTTTCTAACTACCTTCTAAACTTGCAAAGAAAAATCTTGAAAGAAATAACTTGAAATGAAACTGAAAGCAAAGCAGAAAAACCACTTTCTAATAGCACTAGTCACTACTCATGCTGCTGCAATAAAAGATAAGAAAAACTACTTTAAAGACCAGTTATAATGTTTAACTCTTCCTAACTCTCTGCTTCCAACATATGGTATTATGTGAAACACGATTAAGAAGTAGTTAGAAATAAGTCTAAAAAGTACGCAAAGCAAGTTGTAATTTATTAGTATTCTGATATCTTAAATATGAACAGCTTATGATAAAGAGACCATCAATATGTTAGCATACAACTTGAGAAACTAAACTAGAAATCAGCTAGGAAAACAGAGTAAAGGCAGCAATTATGAATATGACAACTAAAAATACTATTAGAGATAAAGCAAATACACAAAGACACACAATCCCGGGCTAACACCTGCAGAAAACAGTCCTGATCAGTTTAAAGTAAATGTTGGAAATGAAATGACAGTGAAAGTAAATCAAATCTGTACATGTGTTAAAGAAAAGGAAAATTGTTGAATTCAAAAGAAGGAAATGGAAAGAACATAAAGGTAAATTATTGTCCAAAGGCTGTTATGAACGGGGGCCCTCCATCCACAAAGCCCAAAGAAAGATCAACTACGTAAAGGAGTCAAAACATCAGTCTTCTATTAATTCATAATGCAGAAATTACAGTCAAAAAGTGCTTAAACAACAGCTTCAAAACAGAGTTTCTGTGCTCACTAAAAGTGTAGCAATTACATAAACAAAACAACTAAAAAATAATCCTTAAGCGTGCGTAGACGCTAGATTTTATAAGTGTATGAACAACTGCCTACTGCGTAAAACATGAAACTGGAAATGAACTGACAACATGCTAATTAAATGGTTCAGCAACACGTCAATAGGTCTGTGGGTGATCTGGAAGGTACGGTCGTCATGGAGGTTGAATCCAAGGTTGGATCCTGTCTCCCATGACCTGCGTAGAGTGGAGGAGTTGCCATCTAGAGTGACGTGACCTTCCAGCTCACGCAGCACCGTTTGAGCTGGCTTTGTTGACCAAAGTTGGATCCTCGTTGACCGGAGGTATGCGTGGCGTTGCTGACCAAACCAATAGCACAGGAACCTTCAAGACCTTCATTCCCACATGCCCATGTGATTCGTTTCTCAAAATGACGCGTGGAACATGGAGATCAATGAAAAGGCTGCGAAATTGCTGAATGGCTACGGAATTGCCAGACAGCTGCGGAAACGCTGTGCATATGTCAAAAATCTAGACAAACAGTCAAACATTTAGCAAAGTCAACCAATCATGCTTAAAGACATAAAATGTAATGATCTGGGTAAGTTTATGAGGAAAATAGGGCAAAAGAGAGGGATAACTGAGAAAATGTTGTAGGTAATGATGGATAATTAGGTGCAAGTTAGAGGCTCTACATACCCCCACTACGAGGGTGTTGTTGTCCTCATGCAACGAAAACGTTGTTTAATCCACCTGCTGAGATGCCTCTGCTAAGAGATCTAGTCTTCTCCTCTTCCTCTGTGTAGCCACATTGACTCTTGGTCTTTTCATCAAGCATCTAAATCTTAAATTGATCAAAGCTCTGCTTAGTTTCCTGCATTTCTTCTTTAGCTTTTTGTTTTCTTTTTGCCAAAGACCCATATGAAGCATTGTATTATCGTGAACCATCTTGTCCACATTGCTCTTTTCCTTCAGTTTTTCATTTTCCTGTTTGATGTGGTGATTTAGTACCTCTAGCTCAAATACTTCTTGCTTCAGTGATTGAACCTATTGTTCAAGAGGTAGAATAGTGCTTGGACCAGTAGCAGCTTGTTCTAATGTCTCCAAGTAGTTATATACTCTCTGCTGATCTGGGTCAATCTCCGGTGACCTCTTTGGACTAGGCTCATGCTTAAATTCAGGTTCATGCTCAAGAGGACTTTCCTCATGTGGAGGACTA
>APFE031095866.1:0-22320 GCA_000404065.3 Pinus taeda | reverse complement strand
ATCAGTTTGTGAGGTTATCTGAGGTAGCCCTTAAGTAAAAGACATATACATATGGCCGTTGCTCCCGATTTCATAGTCCCCCGGTGTAGCTCGACATAGTGGAATCCCCGAGAAAGATGCTTTAAATTGAGATTCAGGAGCAGATTATCCAAGCACATAGGTAGTCCCGAGCACACAGACCTAGTAATGAAGCATTTGGCTTAGTTAGAATTCCCTCCTTGCTATATTCTTATCGGTCTGCCTTGGGAAGGCTGTAAACTAAGCAAACTATAGCTTTGCTTTTAGTCTAAAAACAATAAGACTGTGTAGGCTATAAGTGGTGTGAATCTGCTTGTCCAACATATTTCTTGAGTTTACGTAACAACAATATACAACAATTGACATTAGTTTGTGAGAGCACATTGCAACGATCAGTATGAGGTTTCTGATTCCTAGCATGATTAGATCTGTTTCATAGATATCATTATTGTATTATTGCATAGATAAAGTTATGGATCACTGTACTCTTTTTTTGCCGCATCATTTGATGCTGATTTAAGAAGAATAAGATTTGCAAGGGTTTTCCCCATAGTGGGTTTTTCCTTGGTCTCAGACCAATCCTGGTGTTGCTATGTGTGTGCATGCTTTTTTCTATTGTTACTTTTATATTCCCCTGCATTGATGATGAAGGTGATGTTGTTTCTTTATATGTAATTGCATATGCTGATGTATAATGGGGTAGATCTGAATAATGTAATGATGATATGGGGTGAGCTTAATGTATTTATGATGAAATGCAACTATCATAGCAAAGAACAATGTCGCCTTAAGAAAAATTAACATGGTATCATAGCTAGGTTGAAGAAAAGCCATGGAGATCACCTCGATGATGACACCATTGATGGAAGTAAGAAGACGATAGTGGAGACCTAAAAGAATTCTAGGGTTTGAAGAAAACCCTAGGTATCTTGATAATTAGGGTTTTATGGATTATATGAGGTTAGGGTTGGAGAGAAAGCCTTGGTTTATGGCAAAGTCTTGAGATTTGATGTGTGAAACTCTAGCATGATCCATGCAAAGATGCTCAAGCACTTGTGGGAGATTTGATGAAGTCCTGGATGGGATAATTCTTAGCAAATCTAGTTGGATACTTGAAGGCAACATTCGTGTATGGACCATGGACATTGATGGCTCTTGAAGATTGGTTCAAGAGGGAGAGGATCACCTCTCATTGAAGATAGGTATTGCTTTACTTATGATGCTTCTTACTTGATAAGCTTATGGATTGATTATGTTTTTTGCTTGTACTTCCCGCATATGTATTTGAGTATATGGATGTTTCTAACCTCCTTGATGAGATCTGATGAGTAGATCCTTCTTGAGGATCATTTTGAGATGTAGATCTGAAAAGAGATAAAGAGGTACTTGATGAAAATGTGACAAAGTGCTTCAAGTGGCCTATGTCTAAGGAGTAGGTGCTCAGGTATTTGAACACCAAAAGGTATGCATAGTAGGTTGTGTTTCAACTATTGGCTCGGTAAGCCATAGGGTATGATGAGAATGCCTCTTTCTTTAATAGCTCATACATGCATATTAAAGTGACTTGGCTCTATGCTTCCTATGATGAAAAGATGCACCTGGTGTTGAACATTTTTTTGATCTTATTGAATTCTATGAAGCTATCTAATGTTAATACATTGATACACTTGATGTTTGGCTAACATCTATGATCTATCTGTTGGATATTTTGATCCTTTAAAGAAGGCTAGCACCTTGGCTCTAGAAAATGTTACTCTTGATACTTGTCATGATGGATTTCATATAGAAGGATAGTTCATTGACTCCTATGCATGAGTCTATTGGTAATGCTTGTGAAAAGCATGATGAAAGCATATGGAAAGAGCGATTGACACTCGTGTTGTTTTGATAAAGCTTTATTGAATGACCTAATCTGATCTCATTGGTCATGAAGTGCATGTGAGAGGTATAAGTGTAAGATTGATATTCCAGATCTCTTATTACAATGGTCTTGTCTTGATGGCATATGGTTAAACTGGATACAGTAACTTGATTGACTAACTTGATAGAAAGTGTTATTGCGTTCATAATCTTTGAGATCTATCTTCTGCTTTGAGTCTAACCTTTGTGAAAGATTGATGTCATGATGTTGATAACCATATGTTTATGATCTAATAGATTTGTTGTTGCATGACTCAAGTCAAGACAGGTTGCTTACATGAATGAAGATGAATGATGTAGATCCCCAGTTAGAGGGAGAATCACTTCTCAAGATTCTTACCCTTATTACTATTTGTATTCTACGTTGCTGAAGTATGATTTATGTGCATCTGACGGTATTCATTTGCAATAGAGTCTTAGATATGAATCCCATACATAAATTAGGGTTTCTGCTTTGGTCGCAGTGACAGATCTAGGAGATCTCATCCCTGGACGCTCGCATGCCAACGAAAGTCGCTCTCATGCTAACCTGAAGGGAGTTACCAAAGTTTTCACTGTTGTTGATCATTATCTACAACTTTCTGAAGTTGTTTGAACTCTGAATGAAGATGTCCCTGACATACATATTCTGCCAATGTTAACTGGTTTATGAAGTTGTTGAGTTAAATTGTTGATCATATAATGAAGTATTGTGCATGAAATCAGATGGTCACCTGGAAGATGTCAATACCATAGATGTATTGCAGATAAAAACAAGACCTGCTAGTTGGAAAAAGGTTGAATGTTCGCCATAACATGAACATGCAGAGTGAACTTGTGTTTGTAGGTGACCAAGACATACATATAGATATGGCACTATGTTTGTGCTACAAGAGGTTGGCATGATTTGACATTACTGGTATATATGAAAAGTGTTTTGTCATGATGCTTGACAATAAGTTTGAATTGATGATTGAGATGAGCTTTGACTATAGATCTCTCTACAATAGCAATTTGGACTTGACTTGATGCCCAATGATTTGATTTTTCGACTGCTGATTTGCCTTGATATCGATACTATGTGGGCATGATGACTTATTTGGAGATTGACCTCTTTATTCTTAACACAACGGTTGAAATAATGATAGTTGTGGTTTGGCATGAAAAATGGAACCTGCATGACTCATCCTTGTTGTATGCATTTGCACCTAGTGGAAAGATGACTTATATTATGTTTATGAGAATGACCTGATAAAGTTCGGATTGATAATGCATACCTTGTTGGCATGATGAAGTCATGATTTGATATGAGCTAGACCTGTCTCCTGGTTGAAAGTATTAATACTATGATAATGATGATGAGTTGACATTATTGTTGATGATAAAACATTGAGTTATGATTATGTTGGCCTAGCAAGGCATTATGCTTAGAGCATTGTAATCCAGATATGTCTAGATTTGACAATTATTTGATGAAGTCAGGATGATGAGTTCCAAGTTATAGCTTTGATATTGATTATGGTTTTGGTTTTGGTTTTATATCTTGATGATTTACTTGTGACAAGTGATGAGCCTCTGATGATCTAATCAGAGGGAGATGGCTTATGAAGCCTGAAATAATGTATCATGGCATGATGAATTGATTTCTGGAATTTGGGAAATAATTTCCATATTGCAAAGCTATTTATTTTGAATAATGAAAATGAAAATCCTTGGATACTCTGATTTGAAGTTCAAGATGTTGTTGAAATTGACATGGCATCCGACGGTTGAAGCATTGATGTTCCGTTTTGAACATCCATCTGTATATGTATGATGTGTATAGAACCTTAACGAGTTCATGAGTGAGTTTCTTCACTCACATAAAGTTGCCACCGAGCATGCTTTGAAATATCTGCATGAGGTATTCTATTTTGAGAATGAGATATTTCTCCTATGATATGTATTTGCATAGATGTATTGCTGGTATTTGAGATTATTGTTGATAAGCATATTTGGATGCTGTTTTAGTATGCGATCTACCATGATATCTTGGATGAGAGGTCCATAGCATGACCGAGGTTGATCGTGATGTTGCTAGCATGGTTAGTTGTGAGGCAGGATACAAAAGCTCCTTAGAGAGCATGATTTGGATATGACATGGATACCATGGATACATTTTGATGATCTGATTGGTAGTAAGTCCCATATTTAACGTTGGGGCCGAGATACTCTCATATATTGAGACAATGCTACTGTTCAAAACAATCTTAGGCTTGTGGTTGACACCTTCGTAAGAGGGAGGATAATTATGGTATCCTTTTGTGATTCATATGATTATATATGATTTTACATGATATTTGATTTAATGTTCTGCATGAATAGGAAACATTTGCTATTGAGATAAGTTGATGTCAAGAGCAATGCTGATCGAGGACACAGAGCAAACTCTTCCTACCCTGCTTGAGCTCCCAGGGTGAGGAATTGAGATAGAGGGCTCTTGGGGTTGAGGGAACTCTAGACAATAGGGCATTACCCTATTTATTACCCAAGGTTGAAGAATGATGCTCCCCTATCTTTACAGGGTTGGAGAATGCTTCTCCCCTGCTGGTCTTTGCAGAGTATACCCCAGTTGGCATCATACCCTCAAGCATGCCATCTTGATGGGAATACCACTCCTCGCTTTGGCCAACTAATTGGGAGTGTACTTGGGCTGTACAACCCAAGTCGATTATGATGCAAGTGTTCTACCACATGAATATTTCAGGTTGTTGATAGGAAAATTAGTAGGCAATAGGATGGGTTGAGATAACCCGATATGATTCCGGGTAGAGGGTAAGCTCCCCGATGAAATTCCAGGGTTGAGGGTGCACTCCCCTGTGTGATGAGTTATCCTATTGCTCGGTATGGGTGGAAGCTATTGCTCCCCGATGTGGTTCCAGGTTGATACATGCTCTTTGATGATATGTTCTCCGATGACGATTGATGATGATATTCCGGGTAACAGCCCACTAGTAGATAGCAACCTGATGGATAGAGGGTGGAAGCTTGAGATCCCCTTCGGTAACAAATTCTTCTTCTTCTAGATCCAAGAATGTGCAACATACGTGCATGAACAATCAAGAGATAAGCAGTGATAAGAAAAGGATAAATCGAGATGTACAATGATGATTTGTGATGATGAGACTCATAAGATGGACATGGCACGACGACTGCATCACAAAGAAGATCCGTGATGATACATGATGACACTCGAAGATTCTAGAATGGCATATTGTTTGATGGACAAATATTGGCAGGTGGAATTCTCCCTAGGTGAGAGGGAGTGTTAATTTTTGCAACTGCAGTAAAATTCCACTTTGGAAAACTCAAATGACGAAGATAATGATTGCATTAGATTCCTCATTTTGAGAGGACCAAAATCGACCTAAAGATCACTCAATTTGATTAAGCGGAAGTTGAGTTATGAATTATTTTATTCATACATGTATTATGGAATGGGTCGGCCCTAACCACATGAGTAACTGCTTGGGTTAGTCTTAACCCCAAGTGACCCCTCAGAAAAGCCTATAAATAGAAGGGACCTCAAGATCATTTGGACACATCTTCTCTTCTCTTTTGTCTTGGTTTGCACAAGTTCGATGGAAGGAGTTTGCTCAAGGGTCTGAAATTACAAGCGAAATGTTTGCTCTGGGTTAGGGTCTTCTGGATCTCGGTCGCTGGCACAAAACAGGGTATTCTAGTCCCTGGTCGTTGGCACACAAGCCTATGAGAGTGACTATAGACCCTTGGACGCTGGCATAGAGGCTTATGGGAGCGACTCTGAGTTCAGAGGCAGATCAAAAGGTTCTAGTCCCTGGTTGCTTGTACCACGTAGCCCTAGGAGAAACCTTGTCATCTCGATCGCTTGCACAGCTTAACAATGTTGCAACTTTGGTTTCTCAGTCGCTTGCACAACTTAACAATGTTGCAACTTTGGTTTCTCAGTCGCTTGCACAGCTCGATTAGGGAGCAACTTTGGATCCTTGCAATTCAGTGCTAGAGTTGCACGCATAAAGACCTCTTGGGAGGGACTTTACAATCACATTCGCTCACATACTGTATTCTTGAGAGTGACCCAAAAGTTTCAGTCGCTCACAGATAGTGTTGATGAGGTCGATCCAATTCAGATCTTGGGTTTTGACATTGTGGGATCAACTGGCTTTAGTGATGAGGTAGATCTGGGTTTCTCTCTACTGTTATACAGATCTGTAGATCTTATTTGTTAGTTTTCGTTGCAAACATATGTATTGCGCTCATTGACAGTGACAACAATACTCAACAATATTTGAAACAATGACATCAATGTTCGTAATACATATGTATTGCGCTCATTGACAGTGACAACAGTACTCAACAATGTTTGAAACAATGACATCAATGTTCGCAATGCTACCCTTGTTTGTCACCATACCTTCATCCTTCTAACCAGTGGATCCTACACATGGTGGAATGTAGACTTTCTGCAAGACAGTTGCTTCATCTAAGTAGAGGTGAGCCTTCTATTGAAGATTCCAATAGAGGATCTCGATGATCCTCATTCTGAAAATGCTTCTTCCTTAATGATGATGATGTATGATGATCTCTTTATCTTCTATCTTGCTAGATGACTTTCTCCAACCACTCAACATGTTAATTTGATTACCTTTATATGCTTCAAATGTAGATGCCATGAGCTATTTCCTTTCTATCATGATGACTGCTTCAACCATATTGACTCCTACTTCAATCATCTTTTAATGCCTCTATGATGATGTCATGCATCCTATCATACTTGTGATGCTTTGTACTTTTACTTAACTTCAATGTTCATGAAAATGTACGAGAGACCTTTTAGTAGTGGAGGTCTATCACTTCTTCCTTCTTTGACTTCTTTTCTGGTTCTTCCACTTCTTCGGTGGCATGAGCTCCATTTCTTTTCCTTCTCTTCTTATTGTCCTTCTTAAGTTTAGGACAATTCCTTTTGAAATGCCCATATTCATTACACTAATAGCATTAGAACTTTGACATATCAATTCTCTTTTGAAACTTCTTTCGATGCTCAAACTTCCCAAATTTTCCTTTCTTCCTTGTTGATGCTTCATATGCTTGAGTTGGCTCAGTTGATCCAACATCGTTCTTGACTTTTAATTTAGATTCTTCAATTTTTCATAATGACCACACATCGTTGAATAGAGTGGTTTCCTTCTTCCCATATATTCTTCATACAAAATTCTCCCATTCATCAGGTAGTGCATTGAGCATAATGGTGGTCATCTCTCGATCAAACATTACTTCTCCAAGTTCTTGTAATTAGTCTTTAATTTCAGATACATTAATGAAATATGAAGCTACCCCTTCTTCCCTTGATACCTTCACCTTGTATAGTTCGGTTCTTAAAGATATGATTTCACTCGTAGTTCTTACAGAAAGCAACTGCACCAATTTGTCATAGATCTCTTTCGCTGTCTTCAACATTGCTACATAAGGGATGAGAGAACCCTTAATTGACTCTATGAGGATTTCTATGCCCTATTTTCTCCTTTCGTGTATTTTGAAAGTGCTTGGGATTTCTCTTGAGATGTTCTGGTGATTGAGCCCTTAACATATTCAATAACTTCATTCTCCATGAGAATTAAATCAATTCTCTTCTTCCATGCAAGGTAGTTCGAGGTCCCAACCAATTTATTGTTCTCCTTGCAGAATGAAGTCATTTGGTTTGTAGATTGGGACATAAAAATATAGAATACTTGTCAAGTGAAGATGCTCCTTTGAAGTTGATATCTTCAAATTGATGCCTTCTTGATGATGATTGCTTCCTTAATGACGTCTTCCTTCAAATATGACAATACTTCCTTTCCTATATGATAAGAGATGTATTTCTCAAGTATGCTTGAGATGAGATCCTTACTTCAATGAGAAGGAGATTACCATGATTCATTTGATGATGAAGGTAATGCTTCTTCTTTCTTCCTTTGGATGTAGAATGTGGAGACTTCAAGATGCTTTAAATGTGTTAAGTCCTTCTTGAATGGAGGTAGGGCCTTTGATGTCTTCTTTCTCCAAGAGTTGTGATGATGTGATTCTTGTGATGTGATGGATAATCCTCCTTGATGCCTTTTCTTTCACCTTGATGATGTCCTTTTGCTTGACCCTTATGTATCATTCCTCAATTGGATGATCTTCAAGCTACCTCTTCTTCTTGATGTTGTCACCTTAGATTTGATACCATGTTGAGAAATCTAGGGGCAACTAGATTAGAAATTTCTTGCTTTAATAACTGCTTGTGATGTTTTTTTACTTAAATAGAGGTACTTGTTATTAACTTCTTCTTTCACTTGATTATTATTGTGTTCTCTATCTTCAAACAACTACCAAAGGATGAAGATAAATGAGTCAAGATGACACAAAATGTAGGCTACTAGCCAAGGCCAAAACATTTCCTCTTGAGAGGAAAACCCACAAGAATTCTTCTCTTATAGAATGCCCAGAAGACGAATTCCAAGACCTACAACGCTTGACAAAGACCCCTCTAAGACCAAGTCAAATCTCTTCTTGATGAACTTGTTCCTCCTAAAGTCAACTCTAGTCAACCTTGCTTCACAATTGCTACAATTACTTCTTTGACATCAATTTCAGACCAACAACCCTTTCACTGCAACTTCAGCCTCTACTACAGAAACCCTAGCTCACACGTGTGGGTGGAATATGGTAAATTAGGTCTCGTTTTTTAACTTGCTCAAGGTGATTCTTCTTCCTTGGTAACTCAACTTCCTTTCTTGATGATTTTTCTCCCACACTTCGGCTCCTTGTGATGACTTCAATTCAGCCTTTCCTGTAGCAAGATGATGCCCTAATTCTCTTCGCACATGTGGGAAAAATTTAGCCCAAAACGATCGTTAAAAAATCCATTCTTCTTCCTTGGAATCTCCTCCTTCTTCGCTCTTGTTCTTAGTCTCTTTTTTGATTTCTATGATTTGATTGGATGCATTTTACAAATGAGGTCAAGCTATTTATATATAGGCTTCTTCATGGTGGTCGAATCACTGTTCATGAGGTCGAATTATCACTGCATGCAGGCCAACCTCTCTTATGCAAGCTAACTTGTCTTGGAGGGTGACTTTGAGTCAAATAGTTTCTCTTGACATAATACAAGATGCCCAATGGGGTCTTACCTATATAACAATGACTCAATAGAATCCTTGCATCTTAACAAACCCTAGAAGCACTCAATGTGTGCTTGACCTACAAATAAAATTGGCCTTGAGTATGAAACCCATTCTACAAAAATAATAATAATAAAATTTCTTTTCCTCTTTACATCAAATACATAAAATCATGATTACATTAGACATTATGAAGATCAAACCTAGTTACACATTTCAACAATACTCAACACAACCCTATGGAAGGTGGTAAGGGCATTGCATACACCAAATGGGAGAAATTTATAAGCATAATTTTCTCATGTACATGTGAAGGTGGTTTTATCCTGATCTTTAGCGTTGATCTGGATTTGGTTGTACCCATTGAACCTATCCAAAAATGATAACTTTTTCACTGCAAGGACATCAAGAGCTTGGTCAATAAAGGAAAAGGGGAAATGATCATTTCTAGTGGGTTTGTTGAGTTCTCTATAATTAAAACATATTCTCCATTTTCCATTCTTCTGAGGGACAATGACTAAGGGAGACACCCATTCACTATCCGAGATCAGATAGATAAATCCTACATCCAATAATTTTTACAATTCATCTTTCACAATATCTTTTAATGCAATGTTCATTTTCCTTTATGACTGGCAAACAAGTGTATGATCCTCCTTGATAGATATATGGTGAGTGCATACAAAAGGATGTACTCCCTTCATCTCTTTATAGTCCCATGCAAATCCATCGACATGTTGTTCGAAGACAGTGAGCAATTGGACCTGTTGATTAGTTGGGAGAAAGGATCTAATTTTTTGGGTTTTAGAGGGGTTGATTGCTATGGTTTTCATTATTCTGTATAGAATCAGTTAGCAATAATTTTCCCATGAGTTGTCTTAAGAATAGCTAGGTTGCCCTATAGATGAATCTTCTTTTAAGCCATTAATACTCATGGTAGCAAGGTATTGGTTTTGCATAAATTTATTAATCAAATTATCTTCATCGATGAACCTGTTGCTAATGGTGGTTTCTAATATACACATTGGGTAGGATGATGGGAGGCAAGAGTTATCTTCTTCTTCCTCTAGCCATGTTTGAAAGTCATCCTCAACGAGAGGTTGAGCTGTTGAATATAATACAAGCTATTTTCTTGATTACCCATTAAATATGGTCATGGTTCTAGCACTACAACTGATGTATGCATCAATAGTGGCTAATCAAGGCCTTCCCGAGACGAGTGGGTAGCCATTGAACTTGGACTTGGGATATATGACAACAGAATCAATGGAGTACTGCCTAGAATCAATGGAGACGATTGCATCCTCCATGATACCTTTAGGTGTTATAGTTGATCTATCAACAGGTTGTGGTATAATAGAGGTCTTCCTTAGAGATCCCTAGAGGTTAAGTTTGAGTATGGTTTCCTTGGTCATGACATTGATTGTGACTCCTAGATCAATCAGAGTGTTTGGAACTGCAGTGTCATTTCTGTGCACATCTACTAATGGGTTCCCAGGATCTAAGTACTTGGGGATGATTATCGAACTTTTGTTTGTTCTACCTTTGTTTCTAGAAATTATTGAATGATTTTTAAATACTATTTTGATATCATCATAACTGAGCTGATATATGTCTCCATTAGCTATTAGGTTGAGTGTCTCCATCAATTCTTCCTGACTCCTTGTACTAGGACTAGTTTCAAGGAATATGGATCTACCATGCAATTGTGCACCCTTCTATAACTCTGAAATCTTTCCTCAAAATCTTCCAGAGACTCATATACTCCTTGGACCATTTTGAATGTCTCATCTATGGTATCCCTCGCTCTGCAATAATCCTTATACTTGTTGTTGAAATCTTGTTGCATTTTCTCCCATGAAGTGACGCCGTGCCCTTTAGGCTCATGAACCACTGAAGGGATGCATTTAAGAGTGGAAGGGAACAATTTGAGCCTCTGACCATCAATTGCATAGTCATAAGTCCTGCATACTACATCAAACTCAAGCACGAAAGTGTCATGATCTTCTATGATTAGACCGTAAACGTGTGGGAGGACATATGGATTAATGTTTTTCATTTTAGATTCTCTTTATGTTTCTCTAATGGAATTCTATTTGTTTATTTCAGCCATGGTATTGGTGGGTTGTGAAGGTCTTTCTGCTTCTGCAAGCTCCTCAGAGAACCTTGATTTCTCATAAAAAAAGGCCTTAATAATCCATGTGCAAAGGGAAGGAGGCTCACAATCTACAAAAAGAGGTTCGTTGCTAAAGGAAGTGGGGGTTTTTTGTAAAATTTTTCCTGTTCTGTCCCTTCCTTTTCGAGGCATATAAGAAATATATTTTTGTTTGTGTTTTTTTTGAAAAGAAAATGCTAATATGTTTATTTCTTTTTGCAAGAGATAAAATGAAAAGAAAAGCAGATCAACTAAGGAAAAAGAATTTACATACTTTGACACCTCCCTGGCAACAATGCCACAAAGTGATGGCCCAGAATATTGTAGCAACAATGCTACAACTCCCAAGGGTCTTAGTTTTAATTGTCAACTCAAGGATCATACAAACTTAAGAGGGGATGACACTATATGTGCAATGGGCACTATCTCTTCCCTTTTGCTAACTTTTATTTATGTGGATGTACTAAGGTGAAATCTAGTTATATAAATACTAATCTATTCTATGCTTACAAGAAAACTGAAATTGAAGAAAATAAAAGACAAGAAGCAAAAATAGACTAATTGCACTAAAATAAGGCAAACTATTATAACTGCAGTGAAGTGAAAGCATACATATTCTATTGTGTGAAGAAAGTAAACAAATCGCTGAAATAAAAGCTTGCAAAAAATAAAGCCTAATTTTGCAGGAAATAAGCAATCTCTACAACAAATACTAATAAAGGCATGTACATAGTGTCGTTACTTCTAAATTCCATTCCTAAGTTTCCATGAGCATTGTAATGCACCAAAAAAGGTAAACCATGAGTTGGGTGCAAATCTGAGTGGGTTTCATAAACGAATTGCCAAATGTTGCATTAACCCCTATTTTTCTATAAGAGACACTCCAACAAGTAGGAATTTATGCTAAAGGAAAGACTTTAATGTAAGAGAATCTAGGAAAAGGCTAAGAAATGATAAGGCACACATGTCCAAGCCATCACATCAGTTGTAGCAGGTTTCATTCAACAAGATACAAGGTTGTAGGGTTTTCTGTAGCAGCAAAACATGGGATTGCATGAGCACAATTAAAAAATGAATGATCGAGAATAAATAAATAGTAGAAAATAAAGAAAACAAAATGCATAAACAAGAATGAAATTTGAATAATGTAACCACTGGCAATATTACTAGTTAATGCTCAGATACTTTTAAGGAAAGATTGTTCAGGAATGATGCATCTAAGTAATTATGCATAAAAGCAACGTTCATAATTAAATTGTAGAGATAAACAAATGCATAAACAATAATGGCACAAGAGGTATCTTGAGCACCTGGGGTGGGCTCTAAGCCAAGGAAGCTCAAAACCCTTAAGAGAAATCTAGACTAAGAACTGAAATCAAAGATTATTTCCATTAACCAAAAAGCTGCTTGTACATGGAAAACATTACATAAATTGTACTAAACATGTAATGTTATTATACTTCTATTCTCTTGCTTATACTACTTCTTTTGGTTTAATCGAGCCTCTAACTATATAAAATGGGCAGGGGGTAGCCTCTTAGAGGAGAAGACTGCTTTCCCTTCAAAACCCATAAAAAGTTGGGTCATGTTTTGTGGGTCACCACGTAACAATAGGAAAGAGTATTTATTAGTCTCAACTAGTCGAGTTACAAGTCTTGTGTTCAGGGAGTAGGCCCCATTAATATTTTTGGCTGAATCTCCTCGAAATATGTGTAAAATATCCTTAATATCTTTCAGAATAGTCATGTTAGGCATATAAAGCATGAAGAATCTCCTGGACGCTCCTAAGAACTCATTAAGCCAGGAAAGTGTTGTTAAGTGAAAATATGAAGGTTTATAGTAGCCTTTATGTGCATAAGAGTGGTTAGATGGGCCTGATGTTTTACCTAATTTGGAGAGCCATCAATGCTAAGGCGGTTAGCCCTTAGGAGCTAAACCTTAAGTTTCTTGTGACCAATGGCTATGATCGGGGGCTATACATACTAGAATATTGGAAATTCTTCAACCTTGCACCTATTGTTATAACTTTGATATGGTGATATGATAAGGGGAATTCAACCCTTATGTGCTAAACCTTAAGCACCCCGTGACCAGTGGCCACTCCATACAAAGATATTAGGAAATCCAGAGGAACTCATTATTTGATAGAAAAGGAAATATGCTAATATGTCGATGGGAACTCATCCTTCAAGTGCTACACCTTAGAATTTTCTTGACTAGAGGCATTTCCAAGGTATAATACATTGGGATATAGGTAATCTAGTTAGATTTACCTTTGCACTGGCTTGCAGTATTACAACAAGAATGTTACACGTCCCAAGGGGCCTCAACTTAATTTTTCAACGCAAGGTTTGTACAAACTTAAGAGGTGTCGACACTATGTGGGAAACTTGTAATGTGTTCTTATTTTGTTGATCTTATGCAAGTGAAAACAATTGAAGAGAAACTAAGTTTCATAAAGACCATTTTGCTGTCTATGCTACAAGAAATACTCAAAATTTTAGGAAAGAGAGAACAATAAGCAAATCTATTTTATTTGCAGGAAAAAAGGAGGCAAACCAATTTAATCATGCTGATAGAAAAAGTAAATCTACTCGACTGTGCATTAGAAGCAAACTTCTAGCTGAAAGAAAGCATTGAAACATTAAACCCTAATTTACAGAAAAAAGAGAATCCTGCTACAGTGACTAGGTCAAAGATTCTAAGAGGTCTTTAGGCTTCCAAAATTTATCATTAGGATATTGGAGACATTGTAATATGCCAATGAAGATTAACTACGCTTCGAATGCAGATCTAAATGAGTTTTTGATGAAAAATGTAGATTGCTACAAGAGACAGTTCGGTGAGTAGAAAAACACGTTTTCAATGTGGTTCAAAGAAAGAAGAATCTAGAGGGAGGATAAAACATGGTCAAGAGGCCTTGTAAAAGTTCTTGTGCCTATGATGGATGTTTTTATTCTGTAAAATAGTTATTCTAGGATTTCCTATAGCTCTGCAAAACAAGAATAATGCAATAACATGATGCAAAAATGTATGACAACAAGGATATGAATGTTAAATTCACAAAATAACTATTTGTAAACATATTAAAGCAAGACACATAAAAATACTTGTAAACACACTAACTCATTAACATGCAAGAACAATATTCTAAAGTGATATTAAAAAATGACTAGTTGAACTAATGCATGGAAAATAAAAGTACAAAGAGGGGTCTTGAGCACTTAGGGTGAGACTTGACCCAAGGAGATAGACACCTGAAGAGATATTAGGCTAGAAACCAAAATGTGCTTATACATAAGAGATTACAAGACTAGAATGTTAGGAGAAAGCCTTCACTTAATTGTTGCTGATATCTAATTCCAAAGATTCGAATCCTAGTGGGCTTACTGGAGCCCTTATTTATACATAAATAGTTGATGAGCAACCTCCTTGAAGAGAGGGCTCCTTTCCCTAAAAAATCTCTAGAAAATAAGATCTTTTTCCCAGTGACCTCGTTGCTATAGGGAGTAGTAATTGCCTTAAGCCAGTTGAGTTTGGTGATGCTACAATAGAGGAAAAGTCCCATATTTTTATTTTGGTTGGATTCCTTGTGATTTGTACCAAATATCCTAAATATCCTACACAATAAACACATTAGGAACATAAAATATGGTAATAATCTCTAATGTTCGTAGGAACTTATTAAAGCTGAGAAATATGTTATTGCATGTAGAAGGAGAGGTTAAATATGATTAAGAAAGGTTAGATGGGCCTTAAGTTGTACCTAATTGGGAGGCCCATCATACCCCCTACTAAAACTATTGCTCATCCTCTAAACAACTTACTCATCTTTCCTTTTCTATTGTTCTTCATTTATTTTCTTGATGTTCTGTGTAACATCCCATGCTGTGTTAAATCTATTTGCCCTTGTTGAATGAAAACCTACATTTTCCTCAATTTCTTTCCATTCCCTTGTTTCTTCCTCACGATTTTGAAGCCTCAAAAATCATTGCGACAACGTGGGGGGAAAACCACCCAGTTCGGACCTTGGTTAGCAACTCCTTTTCTGTTTGGTGTAGTGGCTCTCACTAGGGATGATGGAACCAGTTTCCCAGAAAAGATTTTGATAGTGTTGGTGGGGTTATATATGATGTAACAGGAAAATGATTGAGCTAAGTGTAATCTAATCTAACTAATAAACACATGCATATATCCCAGTTTAACACTATTTAGCTATAGATATACTCGGGAATTAAATACAATATGCGATCTACAATGATGTCCTACAACAATAAAGATCATTCAAATGAAATAAGAAGTGAAATCGTTTAACAGTAATTGTTTTGGATAAATAGTTAGACAAAACGATTGAGAGAAATATATCACATATAAAATCGTTCATATATTCAGAATAGAGTCAAAGCTAGCATCATACAAAAGTGCAATAATGCTAAATTGTAATTCAGAATTTCACACATAAAACAATTTAAAGATGAAGTATTGCCTGATACATAAATAAAATAAGATCATAAGATAAAAGTACCATATATGACGAGTCCTGCTCATGTGTTTCAACAATATTAACCCAATCTCAATGAATCCAAAGCATTCTAACAGTACAAAAGTGCATTTCAGTAGAGCATGCGTCCTCTTCCATTCATTCCATCAGAACCTCCTCAAAAGTACATAAGTGCAATGTTTCGAAGAATGTTTATGATAAAATTTCTAGACCCCTCTCTAAATGCATGAGAGGGGTTTAAATACTAAACTATAGGTTCTAAAATAGATTATTACAAAAATAACCGACGAGGTTTAAATGACCTTCCTCAAAATATGCAAAAAATAAAAACTAAAAGAAAAATAAATTAAATGATTAACTCCTTTGGACTT
The DNA here is from genome assembly GCA_000404065.3 of Pinus taeda. NCBI lineage: Eukaryota > Viridiplantae > Streptophyta > Pinopsida > Pinales > Pinaceae > Pinus > Pinus taeda. Next base: position 6,213 of record APFE031095866.1, on the reverse strand, counting down.
GATCTCTAAGATCGGAAATATTAGTCATTGGCTTGAGCTGAGTTGGTTGGCCGATTGCAGCTTTAACTGCCCCGCAAATATAGCGTCCGTAAGTGCTGGAACCATCTTTTGTGTTGAGGTTGTTAAGCACCTGAAGGTCATCCACTGACTATGTGGTTTCGCTAAAAACTGCAGTATGCTTCCTAATTTAACCTTCTCAGCTGTTTGATTGTCTCCTTTTCCTACGCAGCCTGTCTCCATTGCTGCTCTAACTGTTTGACATTCGAAAGAAATCCTAGTATACTTTCTATAACCAGATTGGCTTCATGAAGATTTTCATTGATGGCTTCTATTATGCTGTTTGCTACTGTCGCTGCTATCGATATTGCCCTTTTTGCTTGTTTCAACCGAGAATCCCAATCTGCGAATAAGATGTCTTTATGAGATTCCTCCAGCTTTGGTAGGTCAACCTTTCTCCCATCGTCTGATCCTTGCAATGTGATAAAGTCAGAAATCATTTTATGGATTTCGTCATACTCAAGTCTCATGTCAACGAGTTGGTTTGTTAGCTTTTCACTAGTTTCGTAGTAAGAACTTATCTGAGAGATCTTATGGCAAAGTACTTTCTTATGCTACATTAGTTGGGAATTAAGACTGAGCACTTCCTTTATGAAATCATCTTTTTGTGAATTATCCTTAAACTTATCTGTCATAACTTGTATATGCGCATCTCTTTCTACTAAGCTGGCCTGATGTTATATTCTCATATGTTCAAATTCCTGCTGGAACTGGTGGCTACTTGTAATTCTACTTGGTGATTGGATTTTTCCTGAGCTAATTGCTATTCTAACAACATAATTCTTTGTTCCGTTTCCTTGATCAATATTTGGACCTCTATTGCTTTTTCAATAGTTGCTGTGGCATAGGCTCCTGCAAATTGCAATAATTTTGTGAGATTTTCAGATGGGTCCATGGGCAAGTCCTTCCAAATGATGTCCATTGGTTCATTTTCGGATGTTGTAACAGTTACAATGTCCAACGTTATTTTCTTCCTCTGTCTCTTGACTATGACTTTGTGGGTAGGAATATAAAATACGTTAAGTGGAGGTATTTCTTCAACTCTCAAAACGATTTCCGAAGTAGGAGTAGCATGAATGATTTCAATGTCCTAAGTGCCCTTAGCTCCTTCCTCTGTCATTTCCGGATTTGACTTGTGAATGGGTTTGCTGAGGAGTCTGTATCTCAGATGTTTGCTCAAGGTTTGAATCTGTGTGAAGCTTTTTGTTGAACTATTCCCATTCCTGTTCCAAGTCAATAATTAGGCTTTTACCTGACTGAGTTGTTGTAGAGGAAATTTCTGCTTGTTTCTTTGCTGAGGTTTGCTCGACCATCTCTTTTGTAGTTCTAGTCGTGTCCTTCTCGGACTCTTTATTTGTGTTTCCTCCATTTTGAGACTGCTGTTCTGAGTGCTCTAACTCATGTGTAGATCTCTCTTGGGTTTCTTCTTCAGAGTTTTCTTTGGAGCTGTCCTCCAAGATTACACTGGGAGTTGGCTCCCTTATTGGTTCTATCTGCAATAGGTCCAATGGGACCTTCAATAATATTTTTTCCCTATACACATGGAAATCCTTAAGATCATTTGGGGTTAAAAGTTACGATGCCAAATATAACACTTGTGAATATGTTTCTGCCTGTAAGAAGAAGTCATCAAAGGCGCCCCCTTCATGGGTGAATGACTTTACTTTTACCATAGTAGTAAAATTCTTAACAGTGTCGTTTGGGTCACACTGCCTTCCTGGAAGTGTAGCTAATTTTAGAGATTTAATAATCTCTGCTTCTTTGCATGCATGTCCGAAATCATGTAGCGCAAATGCACCACATTGTAATGGGAATGTAGGCCAAATGGCCTTTCTCTGCTCTTTTGGTCCTCTGCTTAATCCACCTTCCCCTGCTGTTTGGTAGGCTATTTCTTTGGCCATTAATTTGTCGGGGACATAATATGGGAGAACATGCGGTGAAGCGATGCTCCCGAATACTCTGATGTAGGTAAAGGTTTCTTCCCCAAACCATCTGGCTACTGGCAAGATATCTATCTCGACCTCTTTAGAAAACCTAGGGGTGGTTTGGTTATACACTTCTTTATGGATGGGTAGCATAACTCCTTGACAAATTTTATAAAAATGAGAGTGAAATTGAGATTCCCACAAAAACTTATGGTACATATGGATGGGAAGCGTGTCCTATATAGTCCACTTCCATTCCATATTGGGAAATTTAGAACTAAAATAGATTGCATCCATTACGAAAGCACTCATGAAAAAGGGGGGGAAACACTCTTAGAGAAGAATTTGTCTTCCTTATATATTCCATAATAGACTTTGCCAAATTGTCTGATAGAATTTGAGCTCAGTTCATCATTGTTGCATTTACTGCTGCATCTATCAATGGGAGCCATTCCAAGGAAAACTTGGCACTATCGGGTTTATCGAACAATCTACATAGCATTGTTGCTGTGAAACTAGGAGGGGGAGAAGTGGATACCGTAGAGTACATACCCATTTTATCCCATTTGAGCTTGCCTTCGCTTGCTGTCCAGGTTTGCTTGACATCTGTCGGGTCTTCATTTTCCTTGGCAAATTGCTCAAGGAATTGTTTGTTGTAGAGCTTCTGCGGCTCTGGTAATTGGTACATGAGTCGTAGGTTGATCGCTGAAAAAGACCCCATGACCTCTTGCCTGTGATTCTTGAATGTTCGGTCTGTAATGTCTGCCTCGTCAATTACCCATTTGACCATGCCTGTATATGGAATTATCTTTGCTCGTGCATCTATGCGGTGCAGGAAAGAGCATGCCGTCTCGAAATAGAAGGCATCAAATGTCTCCTAGGAATCTAGTGTGGCCTTTGTTTCCAGTAGCCTAGGGTGCTCCTCTTCTAACAATTTGTACATGGCCTCCCGGATCGTAGTTCCTCCGTCTCTGCTACACGTAGTATCGGAGAAAAGAGGAATCATTTCTGATATCTTGGACACAACTGCCTTTCCTTCTTTCCCATTGTTTCTAACAATTCTCCTTGCGGATTTTTCCTGAAATGGAGCAAAGCGGAAGTTATCAGATAAACACAAGTAAGAATGACAGTGAGAACGAATGATACAGATAACTTGAAAAGGTGACAAGAAAGGAGTTTTAATCAAACAAGGATGAAAATATATTGTATCACATCAAGCCGCTTTTTAACATAAATGCCATTAACCTATATTAAATAGCCACTAATGGTCCCTTATTGCTGCCTTTATTGCTTCATTAATGTATTGCATCACAAAACGGGAAGGAAAACTTTTAAGGTGGCAAACTTAAGTTGCGAGAATGTCGATTTTGTGATTATGATGCAATATCACAAATCACATTATCGCATATTTGATTGTGCACTTTCTCAAAGTTCTTTAGGATTCTGCGGGATGTGGGATGCATGATAAGCAGTATATTCTTTTTTACTTAGAGCGTAACTTGTTTGAAAGAGCAATTACCTTATAAAGCGCTTTTCACTATGTGGCAGACTCAAGTACGATTTATGACATTGGCGTTTATTGGGTTCGGGCTTCTATCACATTTCGCAAAAACACGCAGTTCATAAGATTTAGTCATTTTTAAGTACCTTGACGCGATGCGGTAGGGTTTACTTGTCCTATCGCAATATCACATTTCACACATTTCAACATGCTTTGTGGGTTTGAGTCCTATGTGAGCGTCGATGTGCGATTGTGATACGAGTTTTCTTAAATAGGAAATGCCATAGGTCTTAGCTTTAAATGAAAATCCCAATGATATTTAAGTTAGGTGCGGTGATCCTTTTGATTGCAATTCGCAGGTTTTGCCTGTTAACAAGGCTTGTTGACATGCTTGGTCGAGTGGTATGCGAAAAAGTGAGAATTGCTAGTTTTCAAAGGGTTTTGACTTGATATTTTGCTTTATTCTTAAAAAGCTTAAAAGAAAGTGTCTAAGTGCTAAATTTTGTTTGGAAGGCTTTTATCAAGGGTCCCCTTTTATTAATAGAATATTAGCTATTACATAAATAAATGGGGGGTTGTTGAATAACACAACAAGTAGTAAGGGATGACTGAATTGGAGTCTACTCCAATGGATTCGAAGCCTCTCGATGATTCTTTTGTGTAAGGGAGTTTTTACCAATGCAACTTTCAACCTATCAGGGGAATGGTATTCCTTGATCCTCAGACTATATGTCAATGTGCTCCATCTCCTTTAGTAGGCATGTAAGATTTCCTCACCCATTAGTCTAAAGGTGTCCTCAAAGTGGAGGATGACGTGTTCCCGTATTTGTCTGTAAACTGTTGCCACATTAGGATCTTCTGCAATAAGTTCATTTTGGCAGTGAGAAGATGCAGGGTTGGATGTTTAGGCCTAACCCACAATAGTTTCTCCATTTCTTTGGCTAAGAATCTCTTTATCTCATCTGCTTTGATTTGTTCATGCCTAATCCATGAGGCTACAAACATCAATTATGCATCACCCAAATATGAATTTGGGTCCATATGTTTATGTCGTCCATCACCAAGTTGTGCATGGAGATTTATGCAACCTTGGCATTGTTCTCAATGTTGCTTTAGAGGAAAAAGGCAATTCATTGCTTCTAAAGAGAGATTGGCCATAGTGCCCATTTTTTTTCTAAGGTAGTGTTGATGGGCAAAAATGACCTCACGAACAATAGGGAGACCACCCAGTCAAAACCCACAATTAGATTCGTTTCTGTTTGATATAATGGTTCCGACTGGTTCTAATGGGTCCAGTTAGCCCCTCATTCCCCCTGTTGACTTGTTAAATTTTCAATTAATTATCAATAGGAGAGTAAATCAAACTTATCTTCTTGTTGCATGCTTGCAAGAAGCCAACCATTAATGTAGAAATTATGTTGTAGATTTGCAATTGCTCATGAAGTTTTAATCAAAATCACAAGACACAAAGGTACACTATTGCTCTGCGGATATTATTTCACAATTTAGAACAAAAAATTTAGACATGCGATAATAAATCACACACATGCAACAAGTATTTTTTTTGGGGAAAGTAATATGCTAAAAACCCAATGCCTCTTGCATTAATCAAATTAATAGAGATGTATTACAATTGCTTTGCTCAACTGATCTCACCCTGCAAGTGCACAACATATATCTCTGCTCACTGAAGGTCTCTGACCTAGAATTAGTTAATTTCTGCCTTGGCTTGAGCTCCTATTTCCTTGTGCTGTTCCTTGAGGAATTGGGCCCCTATTTTTTTTTTCGATTGGAAAAATCGTAATCTTTCATTAACTTTGAAAAATTACATATTGTAAATGCGATATGCATATGCTGTATCTGTCTAGCCCCAGAGGGCTCAGTCAAAATTTTGAAGGTTCTTCAAAATAACTGTATACTTTCTAGAACACCATGCAGGATGTTCATAAATAGGAGCCTTGTATTAAGTCTGTACATCTGCCACGCAGGGCCATACATAAATATCCTATATAATATATTCGTAATTTTCAAAGAAAAACATTTATTCAAAAATTTCCAAAAGAAAACCAAATCATGGGCTCTCTGCCCTGTGATAGTGTAGATCTATGTATGGGCGGTGATAGTAGCGGTATTCATTTGTTCGTCGCTGTTCTTGGATCATCCACTCTCCTCTGGGAAGTATCGTGGCCTCCTTGGATAGCCTGTTAACACAACTGTTATGTTCCCTGTAAATATGATTGCATGTGATATTATTAAATTGAGCCTTGAAAATGTTTATTTCATCCAAAATATTACTGAGTGTGTATATGTGACAAGCAGTAATATTATTGAACCAATCTATAATGATATTCCAGTCTCCAAATATATTTATGCCCATGCAGTTATGCCCCAAAGAGAAATGCAAGAGATGATGAAGGGTGATGAGTTCTGCGAAATTGTTTGTTCCAGCTCCTAATCCCATCTTAACTTTGAAGTAATGATGTTCACTAATGGATAAGATGAATCCACCACCACATCCCTGCTGTTGTGCTGCGCCATCAAAATACGCCCAAGGGGTATTTTTATCAATATGTGGAGGAGTATGTGGCCTACGGGCTCGGGGTTGTGGAGGATCAGGCATCTCATTAAATGCTGATACTATACAAGCCATAGTGTGAGGCCAACACACAGGTTTGTTGTCAAAAATAGAACGATTTTGAGCTAGCCAGAGATGCCAGCTGATAATCAAAG
>APFE031095862.1:0-11765 GCA_000404065.3 Pinus taeda | reverse complement strand
ACTTTGATTCATCATACATGTGATATTAAATTAAGTTAGATGAATATTAAATATATTTAAAAAAATTTAAATTTTCCAAACTTTGATTCATCATACATGTGATATTAAATTAAGTCAGAAGAATATTAAATTAACGTGTGGGCTTTTGGGTAAATTTTTCCGCATAAAAAAAATGATAATTATTTGAAGTATGAATCAGTTTAGCCAACACGTGAAGCCAACCCTCACTCGAGAGAAAATTTTATAATTTATTCAAAATTTAAAATAATGGTTTTAGTTAAAATGAAAAAGTTAAAATGAAAACTAAAAACAATAGTAAGATTATTATGATTTAATGGATTTTAATATCTAAATAAAATAATATAGAATTATTATTATTTAAATTTTTATTTAAATTAGTTTTTAAAATTGGTTTTTCTTTTAATATTTAATGATAATAATTTAAATATTGGTTTAATTATATTTTGAATTTTTCAATTAAATAAATATGTTTTTTATTATATGTTATTATAATTAAAAGTGTTTTATAAATATAATAATATATTATTAGTTTGTTTTTATTTTAATTTATTTTATAATTGTAAAATGTATGATAAAATGAAAAACATATTAAATTAATATAACCAATTATGTTTAAGTATTCAGAAGGATTTAATTTTTTGAGATGAAAACTTCTTTTAGAGTGAAAAGAGATTTGATCTCTTTCCACTCTTCATAGTTCATGAGTTAAAATGGATCTAGCCTAGTCTAATTTCACCCTTTAAATATGCTATGTTCCTCATGAATACCATGGTTTTTCAAGACCATTAGTAATTTTTGTTTTTATTATTATAGGTTTTTTATTGTGTTATTTTTATTTTCATTTGATTTTGATTTTGACTATAAAATGTTTACATTACATTAATCTTTTTATTTAATTTTTATTATAACATATTTACCATACTAAGTTAGAGAGCACTTCTCAAAACAAATATATATTTATTACAACAACAAATATTATAATTTAATTTAATTGATTGTTATTATGATTTAATAATTAACTGTGAATGATAAATATAGTAACATATTACTAATATTTGTATTTTTTAATATATTTTATAGTAAGCTCATATATTTAAACGTTTTTTAAATAATAATAAAAATTATTTAAAAATCATTTTAATGTTATGTTTTAAATTAATTAAAAAAATAAATAGAAAGCTCCTCTTGGTTTGGAGATGTAAAATCTCTACTAACAGGGTCAACCACGTGAAGGTGAGAGCTTATATGACCCCAAAAACGGTCCATCATTGGCATGGGACTAACCACTGACGAGCACCCAAACAATCCATGAGCACCCAAACAATCCATTGCCAATGAGGCACAATCACTCACATGCATACATGCACACAACAAACAAAAGGGTGCACACAAATATACACATACCCAAAGACATTACACATATTGACTCACAAAGTGACATGTTCACATGCATCACATTTATTATGCTTATTATGAATTTTAGAATTAATATTAGCTTATGCATGTGATGAACATTGAATATAAGATATTATGATGTTGAAAATTACATTTATTTTATAAGTTAATTCATATGTCATGAAAATGGAGAAATATTTATTTTCTTTATTATTTTTAAAACAATAATTATGATTAGCAAAATTTTAGAAGTAATATTTTTTCCACATATTATTAAATGCTAGTATTATGAAAAATAAAATTATAAATCCATTAAAATGAATGAATTCTTAAATAAAATTAATTGAATTTATTTATTGTCTTGATTTTAATCTTAAATAATAAATTGATATGTATTATTACAAATGGATGATATTATAAATGCCATGTTATTGTTTCTTCTTTTATAAGGGATTTGAACTTTGAGTCTCATGGTTTGCATAATATTTTATGTATTTGGAAGGCTAATATTATTTATTTTTTAACGTTATTGTACTATGTATATTATTTTTCATTTTAGAATGATAAATTAATATTATCCATCTTAGCGAAAAAAATAAGAAGTGAAAAATAAAATAATAAAAAATTGATTTAAAAAAATATATATAATAAAAAGCCAAAATTATAATATATCAATAATATAAATATTATTAATAAATATACTAGTATTTTCACAAATATTTAAATAATGTATTTACAAGCTAAATATTCATAAATAAATATATTATATATAGAAATAATGTAGTATATTTATAATCATATAAATAAATATATATATTATATATATTCACACAAACTACACTCATATATCTACAAGTAAATAATATATATACAAATATAACAAGGAAATATTCATACAAATATAGAGAATACATTCATACCCATACAAAGAATACAATTATGCAAGACACATACAAGTGTAGCAAATAATAGACTCGTACACACAAAGAATAGATTCATACACATACAAAGAATAGAATTAAGCGAGACACATACAAAGAATACAATTATGCAAGACACATACAAGTATATCAAACAATAGATTCATACACATACAAAGAATACAATTAAGCAAGACACATACAAATGTAGCAAAGAATAGATTCATAGACACATAAAGGACATATTCATACACATACAAAGAATACAAGTAATCTAAGGCACACACAAATGCAACAAAGAATAGATTCATTTACACATAAAGAATACAAGTAAACAAGGCACACACAAATATAGAAAAGAATAGATTCATGTACACATAAATAATATATTCATACACATACAAAGAATACAATTATGCAAGACACATACAAGTATAGCAAAGAATAGATTCATACACTCAAAGAATATATTCATACACATACAAAGAATACACCTAAGCAAGACACATACAAATGTAACAAAGAATAGATTCATACACACATAAAGGACATATTCATACACATACAAAAAATACAAGTAATCTAAGGCACACACAAATGCAACAAAGAATAGATTCATTTACACATAAAGAATACAAGTAAACAAGGCACACACAAATATAGAAAAGAATAGATTCATGTACACATAAATAATATATTCATACACATACAAAGAATACAATTATGCAAGACACATACAAGTATAGCAAAGAATAGATTCATACACTCAAAGAATAGATCCATACACATACAAAGAATACACCTAAGCAAGACACATACAAATGTAACAAAGAATAGATTCATACACACATAAAGGACATATTCATACACATACAAAGAATACAAGTAATATAAGGCACACACATAAGCAACAAAGAATAGATTCATGTACACATAAAGAATACAAGTAAACAAGGCACACACAAATATAGCAAAGAATAGATTCATGTACACATAAATAATATATTCATACACATACAAATAATACAATTATGCAAGACACATACAAGTATAGAAAAGAATATATTCATACACTCAAAGAATAGATACATACACATACAAAGAATACAATTAAGCAAGACACATACAAATGTAGCAAAGAATGGATTCATATACACATAAAGGACATATTCATACACATACAAAGGATACAAGTAAACAATGCACACATAAATACAACAAAGAATAGATCCATATACATACAAATAATAGATGTAAATAATATACACACAATTATAGCAAAGAATATAGTTATACATATACAAGTAAACAATATCCATACACTAGAATACTCAAAAAGTATACATAGAATATATTGTACACACAGAATCCAAAGCATACATTGCCACCCAAATACATTCATATATATAAAAATAAGCATTCAAGAATATATTTATTGTATATAAAAAATAAAACCAATACAAAAACATTTAGATATCGTAAATTTATACAAATAAATAATAAAAAAATATTTAAATATTTACAAACAAAAACACTCTAAATAATATATGGGTATTTAATATAAATTTAGAAAAATATCAATAAAAATACTAAAATTATATATATGAAAGAAGTAAAAAATAATAATATAAATATCGTAATAACATAATTATAATAAAAAAATATATAATTAAATTAAAATTAAAAAAAAATAAAAAACTAAAAAAAATAGAAATAAAAAAATATAAATAAATTTAGGTTATAATTGTTATATAATTTTATGTGAATAAGAGCGATTTTGCATTTTGTGTGTATGTGGGGAAGATATTTAAAACATTGAAAAAATGTTAAATGATTTATGTGAATAAAGATGATTTTGCCATTTGTTTGTGTATGTGGGGAAGATGCTTAAAACATTGAAAAAATGTTAAATGATTGACGTGAATAAAGCTAATTTGTCATTTGTGTGTGTATGTGCGGAAGATGTTTTTAACATTGAAAAAATGTTAAATGATTTATGTGACTAAAGTTGATTTTGCCATTTGTGTGTATGTTGGGAAGATGTTTAAAACTTATTTATACATTATTATTATAATAAAAGGATATATTTGTTTGTGCATATTGGAGTTGCTATAAACTAAAGATCATGAAAAACATGAGCATAAGGAACACAACTCAAAGGAGGGTTACCATTTAACCCTCCTAAGAGCCTTTTGGAGGGGTTGAATCCCCCTCCACAAAAAGAAAAGCCTACTCCTTTTATTAATGATAGTTTGTGTTCATGTACATTTTTTGATGGGCCCATCTAAAAAAAAATATCTAATTACATCATTACAAAACATAAAAATAGATAATGTCTTCCAGACAGGAGCAGCTTTGGTATTGATAAATTTTCTGCAATATACAACATTGAAATAATGTTGTTAATATATAAACCTTTCATAACAACTTGCAACATGATTAAATGTATCATTCCTAAAAAATCTATAACAGATATATTTATATATAATCATAAACCTATAATGCATGACAAATATTCAATCATAATAAAAAAATACATATTTATTTTCGAAATTCTAAATAATGTTGTTAATATACAAACCTTTCATAACAACTTGCAACATAATTAAATGTATCATTCCTAAAAATCTATAACATATATATTTATATATAATCATAAACCTATAATGCATGACAAATATTCAATCATAATAACAAAAATACATATTTATTTTCGAAATTCTAACTAGATAACACAGATTGTTGATAAATATATTTCTTTTCCCTTCGTAAAAGTAAATGTTAGATTGCAAAATTTAATAAAAAAAATAGATAATACATATTCTTGATAACTATATTTCTTTTCTCTTAGTAAAAATAAATGTTACATTTCACACTTAAAAATAAAATCAACGTTGAAAGAGAAAAGAGGTTACTGATATAATTAATGAAACTACTTAATTAATAACAAATAGGAGGAAAAAGAAAGATCAAATAAAACTACTTAATTAATAACAAATCAAAAGAAAAAGGAAGATCAAACAGGTTGCTGATATGATTAATAAAACTATGTATAACAGATCAGAGGAAAGAGGAATTTTTTATTAAACTACTTAATTAATAAGGGAGGGGAAAACTAAGAAATTGCCACCTGAAACTGGTTTTAGGAGATCGTTGTCAAGTAGTATGATTGTTTTATCTCATCATCATCACATTCCTATTGTTTTATCATCATCACATTCCATTTTTATTGCATATGATCTATCCTAATTAAATACTACTACTACCATGTTGTTGCCCTAATTAAATAATACTACCATGTTCTAGTTCATCTCATAATCATAACAAGTTATGACCTCCTCTTGACTACTAACCAGTGATGTCAGCAATGTTCAACAATTGCTAGACTTGGAAAATATGGAATGAACACATCCTATGCAATTTCCAATGAACTCAAGCTCAAAACTACTAACTGACATAGCTCAGGGGTTGAAGTACAAGCCACTTAATAGAATCTGTACATGTACTTATTCCCATGTTATGCATGCAAATAGCACGAATCTCTATAAACTAACTCATAAGTATGGACTAGTATGGACTAATCGTTTGCAATTGCACATTCATGCTTCGGTCTTTAGTAATTTACTATTTACAAAAACCGAATGCAATACCAAAACCCATGTAATATCTAAGGTTGACATTTACTATATATGAACCACTGGAATCAATTCAAGGGTGCCCAAGACAACCAGAATTGAGCTCCTAGGTGCAATTAGCTTCCACTAAGCATCACACTGGGAATCCATTATAACCCATACCAACATTAGAGTTCAAGTTAAGTGTAAAATTGAATGGATTATATAATTGGCAATTTCTTATAAGAAAACGATCCATTCACACAGCTCTTTGCACTACGATCAACACTTACGCATATATAACTTTTGATTACCCGTTAACAATTCTCTAATTTAAAATCAACAAGTACCATTAACAAATCTATATAATATAACCCATGCTACAACATAACTTTGAGTAATGATTGAAAAGCGCTGAGAACTAAACACGAAACTAGTACTGACTGATAGTTATCATCTGGCATCTCCCTTACCAAATATTATCACTATTATTTCTCGTTCGATCTCGATAGGGGTCTCAGAACAATCAAATGTGCAGCGTTACCTGAGTGGGTGTACAACCAAAGCCATCAATCACAGGCAGGGAATACAATGCATAACATTCATTCAATCACGGCCACTGGCTGGATTCAGGAGCAGAGCAATCACGGACACTGGCCTACATTCAAGAGCTACAGCCATAGATGGATAGAGAGGTAGGGGTGCCTACATCCACATACATGGCTCGGGGTGCACTTTGAATAACTTGATAGTTTTCTCACTGTGAACGAACTAAACTCAACGATACATGTGCAATTTCCAATCAGCCCACGCTAGCTATGATGATTTTTTTTGTAAATCTAATTACAACCGCTGTTACCATCCATGGCAAACTCTTCGATCAATTATGTGATTGCAGTTACTGCAATGTATGATGCTTATAGTTCAATCATGTCTTAATTTTTTTTAATTCTTGCTCTATCAGACTGGTTTCCTCTCTATTGAGGCAGTCTTAGAACTAATTCTCAGGCAAGCTGAGATAGGATGTATTCACTTACAACCCAAAACCACTCTGTAAATATCTTTTTTTCTTTATTAATAAATAAACCTTACTTAGCAAAAAAATGTATGATGCTTATATGCATATTCCCTATGTGGCTTGGGACTGTATTGGGGTATTCTAGGTTTCCTATTTGGCTTGGTTTTAATAAAATAATTTTAATGTATGATGCTTATATGCATATTCCCTATGTGGCTTAGGACTGTATTGGGGTATTCTAGGTTTCTTATTTGGCTTGGTTTTAATAAAATAATTTTAATTAATAATTACTTGTAGATATTAAAAAAATCATAAACCATTACTCATGCCGGAATACCTGGACTATTGTTCATAACCTCTGATAAATTTAAACTCCAACAATATCGATAATCCCTGATTCAACGTGGATATTAAATTAGAATAAGCGTTAAGTAGAGCCAACATTAGTATCTAAGTTATCATTACCAGGCGTTGCACCTACGTGAAAACCTATATGGAAAAGATCATTCCTCACGAAGTGTCCGAGGAGATTTTTCATTCAGATGGCATTCAATTTTCCGCTTCCCTATGTTATTACCAGCTAGTCGAGTTTAATCATATATTTTTATGTATATAACAAAGTAGTCTCAAATAGAGACACGCAAGTCAAATAGAGACACGCAAGGTATTACTTATCTGGTTAATGATAGGGGTATCTCTGGAACACAGGGGATGTTGAAGCGTGGAAGAATGACGAAGACTAGTTTGCGCACCAGACACTTGCAGGAGTGAACTCGATGGCCATTCGATGTCTAGAAGTAGGCAGTAAAAGCAAGATATTTTATTGTTTGTTTCGATACTGCTTATATGTTATTATTACTAGTAGCAATGGCTTTCTGTTTGATGTAGTGTCAATAAGGCATTTCCTTTATAACAGAGCTTTCCACCGTAAGTGGAACAGGGACTCCTAATTTAAGTTAAGAAAGCGAAAGCGTTCGGTGAAATTATGCATGGCAAATGGACATATACGCAGGCTATTAAGTTATGCATGGCAAATGGACATATACACAGGCTATTAAGTCGAAGAGGCTCTTTATATTGGACTACATTCCATACGTGGAGCTCATTAACGAGCACTCTTGATGAAAAACCTACGCCCGTGGCCATTTCATTGTGTTGTGTTTGCTTCCCACATCAACCAGTTTGGCTTTACCACGCGTCTATACCCCAGACGAAAGGTGAATTCTATTGAAAAGACCAGGGAGGAAATGCCATCATTGAATCGTTGCATTAAACAGAAAGTTGAGTCTAAAATAGAATTGCTAAGCCCTACAGCTGGAATTTCTGGGGTTTCTTCGATTGGTCACTTTTGAATTGCACAATCAATTTCTGGGGTTTCTTCGATTTGTTCATTGTGTTGTGTTTGCTTCCCACATCAACCAGTTTGGCTTTACCATGCGTCTATACTCCAGAGGAAAGGTGAATTCTATTGAAAAGACCACGGAGGAAATACCATCATTCAATCGTTGTATTAAACAGAAAGTTGAGTCTAAAATAGAATTGCTAAGCCCTACGGTTGGAATTTCTGGGGTTTCTTCGATTTGTTACTTTTGAATTGCACAATCAATTTCTGGGGTTTCTTCGATTTTCACTTTGAATTGCACAATCAAGAGAGAGGGCTAGGTCTTTCTCGGATCTGACTCTGTAAGGTTTTTGTTGGTGCCTCTCTCTATGGTGTGTCTCAATTGACTGAACCACCTTTGCCTAATATACCCACGCATAATATGCTTCATGGGGTTAATATCTACCCAACCTCCTAGTTTAAGCAACTTCTGCTTGATCAGGTTATGCAACTCTTATGGATATGGGGCAATTGGCTGCGCTGGCATGCGCATGAAATGAGAAAAGGAGGAGCTCAATTGGTGTTTGGAGAGACCAATGCTGTAACAAACAGCCCAGCCATGAAATGAAAAAAGGAGGAGGAGTTCAATTAGGCGTTTGGAGAGACCAATGCTGTAACAAATTACAACAACGCAGCCATGAAATGGGAAAAGGAGGACCTCAATTTGGCGACCAATGCTCTAAGAAACAATGCAACCATGAAAAGGAGAAAAAGAGGAGACCAATTGGGTGTTTGGAGAGACCAATGATGTCAATAGCCAAAAAGATTGATGGGCAACCTGACCTGACCTGTACATGGAAAACCACCTAATGCCTCCTCACATGTGAACATCCTCAACACTTATGTTAACACAAACCGACTAAAACCGACTCAATTGGAAAAACTATTCTGCAATGGAGATATTCGTAAACTGCACCAAGAAATAGAGAAGAACAAGGCCATTCACAAATCGTACTAACCTTGCTTCATACTTCATTTGCTATTGAAACTCTCCAAAATGGTTGTTCCAAAAGAGCTCTAAACCCCTCATTCCCAGCTGCAAAAGCACTGGAAACATCTGCTCCAGCTCCTGTATATAAAATCCCAACTCATCAAAAAAGGGTAGACAATAAATCTAAAAATAATTCAAGAAAAGAAAATATTGCACTCACTGATTTGTTGATCAATTTGGCCCTTCAACCACCCGTGCATATTCTTCTCAGCTGGGACTTTCTCTCTCAATTAACAGACACACAAACACAACAAACATGTACACAGACACATGACACAAACACAACAAACATTTGCACACTACACAGGACACAACCACAACTAAACTACACAGGACATTGATACATACAATACAACACTACACAAAACAGAACAGAACATTTATGGAGCGCTCCATAAGACATGCAACTTTACATCAGAGTCTGCTTGAGAGAGAAAGAACACCCATGTTTTACCTGTAGATTCAACAGAGAGAACAATTTGTGAGGAGGTTACATAAAATCACTCAATCGCCCACTGCCTTTCCCTGCTTAACCAATTGAATAAACAGAGAGATTGACAAAGAAATTAGAGGGAACATAAAATTACCGTCCATGAATAATCCACTCCATCGCCCTCTGACTGCAAAAAATTTGATCACCTCCTCTTTCTTGGTGGAGCTGAATTTCCTCCTCTCTTCATCACAATCATCCATCCCTCTCAGTCTCAGGCGCGCCAGAATTTTGATCACCTCCTCTTCGTTGGTGGAGCTGAATTTCCTCCACTCATTCTTTCTTCATCACAATCACCGATCCCTCCCATGCGCACCAGTATATAATGACTATGGCATGCATGAGTTTTATGCTTCCTTTTTTGAACCGTTGCCTTAAAATTTAGCTTTAACCTAACCAATCTTTTAATTACTATACATGAAACCAATCTTTTAATTATCAATCTTTTAACTCACTATTACTATTTATAATTTATGATATCGCTGTAATTCTTTTTTACCGGCTGGCTTTTTCAGTTCTCTGTTTTTTAGTTCTTTGTTGGCAACCACAGTACTAGGTCTGAAGGGGTGTGCCATTCTATATTCTTATACACCTGGCGACCCATGTGTATATTCTAATTTGTGCAATTCAGCTGCAGAAAAAAAATAAAGCACCACCAATAAACAACTTGACCACATCCTGCAGAGAAGGGCCGCCAATAAGCTTAGTTTTTTGGACAGCAGGGTGGTATTGTAATTTCAAAAGGTGCAGTTGATGGCTTTTAAGATTTATCTATTCGAATCCAGAGGATTGCTAACCCAAGCCATATGGATTATAACGTAAGATTTGGCCGCTGTCCAAAGTCTTTATAGGTTAATAAATTGCTTTTTTATTTATATATTATTTTTTATTAATATTTTTAAAATGAAAATTTTGTTAATTTAAATTACAAATATTTTATTTCTGGGTTGTGAGGTAATGTGGGCTTTATAGAAGTTAATAAATTGCTTTTTTATTTATACATTATTTTAAAAAGAAAATTTTGTTAATTTAAATTACAAATATTTCATTTTTGGTTTATGAGGTAATACAATATGGGCTTTATCGAAGTTAATAAATTGTTTTTCTATTTATACATTTTTTATTAATATTTTTAAAAAGAAAATTTTGTTAATTTAAGTTACAAATATTTCATTTCTGGTTCTTGAGGTAATATGGGTTTTAAGATCACGGAGTTGTTTTTAGTGTGACTTTTTGGACTTTATCGTGCCGGAATCTGTGGAAAAATTTGAGGTGAAATCTTGATTTCCATCAAAATCACCACATTTTGGTTCCAAATATTTTGATTATTAAAATTGATTGTAATATTATTCAAATTTTGAAATAAAAAACTTCAAATCTATTTTCTTTTCCAAATATTATAGTAATTTTTTTCTTAAAAATTAAATAATTGTAAATATTTTCTTTTAATTTGTTACCAGTTTTGAGATCACTCACCAGTCTAACTTGTACTTTTAGTTGCTTCAATCCAAAGCATTCATTACTCAAAACCTCCTGAAAGTTAATTATAAATATTTTAGTTATTTAAATCAATTATAATATTATTTAAATTCTTAAATTAAAATTATTAAAGTTGGGTGTATATAAATATATAAAAATATATTTTGATGACGGCTAAATAAAAATATATTGAGGGGTCGTTAGAGCAAGTGAACATGATCACTCTCACATCCAAGTTGACTACTTTCTTTCGGAGAGCATCCCAACCTAGCTCTTTCTCTTTATAGATTCGAAGAAAGGTCTTCTCCGATGAGCCTTATCCAATCCAATTTCATATTGATGGTGGGTTTTTCAGAGCTAGTTCTATGTTTCTTTCCATATATACTTATGGTATTATTATTATCTTTTATGTTAATTTTGAATTTCCATAAATATCTCTTGTTTAATTTCTTTTTT
>APFE031095858.1:46014-100947 GCA_000404065.3 Pinus taeda | reverse complement strand
AAGGCACTGGTCTGCTCTCCCAGAGGTCTGCGATTCTTGGCACCTCCAAGGAGCTACCATCCCCATTGGAGCCAATGTTAGTGTCAGTCTTTCCAGCCTTCCTCCAGTGATCAAATGTGCTCTAACAAAGTGATTTTGAAGTGTCAAGGTCAAATTTTGTCATTTCAGTGAGTCTTCAAGCAAAATTTGGTCACTAGGCATTAGGTCTAGGGTTTGTTTTCACTCCTTCTGAAGTTGCCCAAATGACAGTCCATGTCATCAATTAGCTGAGCCTATCATCATTCATATGGTTTTCATCATCATGTCAAGTTCTATAGGGTCATTTTACAACTTATGCATGCTTCAGTTGTGCCTAGGCAAGCTCATTTCCCTCTCCTAGGGTTTTGAAGGCAATTTCTCTTGGGTGGCCAAATCATCAGAAAAACTCATATCCTGATGTTCATACACCTTCCCCTATCCTTCATGTACCTTATCAAACACTTCCCATCCCTTAGATCCGCCAAATTCCTCATTTTTGCACAAACCCTAGTTTCTAGCTACAACCTGGCAATTTTCTAGGTTGGGCCTCTGTTTTTCCCTTTTGGACCCCTTCCCCTCAATCAATCTCTGAGATTCCACTTTCCCCTACTCCCCAAAATCCCTCCCTACTCCCAAAAATTTCCTCAAGAATTTATAAGCCCCTTATCCCCTTCATTTCGCTTCATTTCGACCAAAACCCTTGTTCCACACATCGGGATAAGTTTCACTAAAATGATGTTTTTTTTCCATAACATGCCAAGGAAGAGAAACCTCCTTCATGTTTTGCACAGGTGTCATGGTTTGAAAGAAATGTCAAAAATACCAGCGAGAACGAAGGTGCTCCAAGGATGGTTGGCCAAAGCACAAAAACAAAGGAAAACGCCCGATCCACATCAAATTTTGGCCAAAGCCTCTTTGACTGAGAATGGTACTTGATTGAGGACTCCCAGCCCAAATTTCAAGAAATTTGGAGAAAATTTTGTCATTTGTGAATTTTTTGGGAATTGTACAGGTTTTGGCCATTTGAGTGGTCTCACCCCGTGCGCGACCAGTCATGGGGACAACTCAGAACGGGGAAAACTCTACATTTTTGGAATTTTCATGAAAAAATACACTTGCCTATGGATGGGTTTCAGATTTTATGAAGATTTGGGCTCCCAAAAGCTCAAAATACATGCAAATTTTGACTTTCTGCCCCTTTTTTGAGTTGCAGAAAGCTGCCTTGGGAGAAATGACTTTTGAGGGTCAAATCAACTCCAAATTCAGAAATTCCAATGGGGTTGGAAAGTAGACTCACAGACCTTTCCAATGAGCTATCTTGCGATTTGGACAACGGGAAGGCCCTCAAACAGAGCTGTCAATGCGCGCGACCAGTCAAAGTGAGGGGCGCGACCACTCAGGGAAATTTCACTGTTTTGACCAGTTCGGCCAGCAAAACACTGTTTTTTACTTTGGTTGACTTTTGAGGCATGTAAATGATGGATTTTTGTGTAATTTTCATGGCACTTAGATACTTTTACTCTCCTTGAACACTTCTAGAAGTTTCCTTGATGTAAATGGTAAATATTTAATGCATGGATAGGTTTCCTAAGTTTTAGAGGCAAGTTGTTTTGATTGCCTATTATCTAGTGATTAGTTTAGAATTAGTTGAAACAGCTCCTAGGAAGTTGAGCTCGACCCCTAGAGGTGGGGAAATGAGTTAGATCTTCTATATTATGCCTTCTCTTACTCATTTTCATGGTTGGACTCTTGAGGGAGAAGCTCTATTGTATTTTTTATTTGTATCTCTGCAATTTGAGGAAAAGGAAGGCCAGGGTTTTGCAGACATCATTGTGGATTCTTGTGGATTATTGTGCTGATGGTGTGTTTCCTACTTGTCATTGTAAGTGTGTTATGTGTTCCATCTCTTATTCTATTGCTGCTAATTAAACAAAAGAAGTGATAAAGTTTGAATTCATGCATGCCATGCTCAGCTTTCAATTTTGTTTAATATTTATGTTTTCCACTGTCTAGAGAGGATTCAAAGTCATTGTTTTCCCTCTTTAGCCTCTCTTCTTTCCTCCTTGATCATCCATCTTAGCTAAAAGCATCAGCACAAACTCCTACCTTGCCCCAAAGACCCACCTGCAAAAACTGAGCTCAATCCCCGCACCCTGAATTGCACTCCCTCCAATTGCCACCAAAAACCCCAAAAACTTTAAATCAACCCTCCTTATCAGTTTACTAGCCTAATATCAGTGTTTCTAATTAGTCAACTCATCCTATTGAAAAATCCACCGAGTTTGACCGGAGAGAGCCTTCTCCTGCCTCGTAGGGCTAGCTACGAGGCTGAATGGTTTGATGTAGCCTTGAGATTTGTCTATCTCAGCCTAGGTGAAATTTCAAGCGCTAACAGGTACTTTGAGCATGGTTGATCTCCAAAAATTGATTCTTCAATTTCCTTGCATTCATGATTTATTTGTTAGCTGTACAATTGTGCTAGCGCTGAGAAGTAAGTTGTAGCTGCAGAATCAGATTAGCTGCGAAATGGAATCAGCGGCAGAATGTGAAAAGAAGGAAAAGTGAAATATGGCTATGGAATATGAGTGTAAAAATAAAATGGAAATGAGTTATGACAATGAGATGGAATGAGATGTGAGATAAAATGAAAAATAGGGTGAAATGGGGTCAAACTGTAAAAAGATCAAATGTAAATGAAATATGATAGTGAGATGAAGTGGAACTGTTAAAAGAAAATGAAAACATAATGAGATGGAATGAGATGATGAATTTTCAGACTCTAAACTGCAAATGAATGTATCTTTTTGTCACTACTTATTACAGAAAGGAAATGGAAAAAATAGGATGTCAGAAATCTTTGATTTTCACCCTGTATTTTTTGTATAAGTGTGCCAATCAATGATTGGTTTTCAACCTTATACAATTTTTTTTTTAAATCAATTTTTTTTTGGGAAAATTAAAGACTAAGTTAGTGGAGAAGAAGAATTCTTCTTCACTATATTCATTTTAGAGTTATTCTGGAAAATCTTAATGAAATCCTCTCTTGAAATTGGTTTTTGATATATCTTCAACCAATTACCATTCACAAGAAGAGGTATTTTTCTTCCATCTATCGTCCTTATCTTTACTGCTCTGTTATTAAATACTTCTTCAATCTCATATGGCCCAAGTCAACGCGTTTGAAACTTCCATTGAAAATCTTTGAACTTTGAATCGAACAATAGTGCCCAATCTCCTGCTTGAAACTTCTTCTCCTTAATATATTTATCATGCCATTTAGCCCTCTGTTGTTGGACTATACTGGTTCTTTGAATTGCATCTTGCCTGATTTCATCAAGTTCATTGAGTTGCTCCAATCTATGTTTCTGTGCCTTTGATAAATCCAGTCCCAATTGGACTGCCATCTTGAAGGTTTTGATTTGGAACTCTATAGGGAACGTGAATTGTTTCCCATAAACAAGTTCATAGGGTGTATGTCCCATTATGTTCATCCATGTAGTTCTATAGGCCCATAAGGCTTTGGGAAGCCTTTCTGCCCAATCTCTTCTATGTAGATGTACAATCTTAGTGAGAATTCCTTCAATCACCTTATTTGTAGATTCACTTGACCATTTGCTTGTGGATGATAGGGAATAGATTTCATATGTTTGATCTTGTAATCTTCCACAAGACCCTTCACCATTTTAGATGTAAATTGAGATCCCTGATCTGTCACAATTTCTCTTGGAACACCAAAATGAGTGAAGATGTCCTCAAAAAGAAAATTAACTATAGATTTTTCATTAGCAAAAGGTAATTCTTTGGCCTCTACCCATTTAGTCACATAATCAGTGCATACCAATATATACTTCTTTTGCTTAGATGGAGGATTAATTGGTCCAACAAAATCTAAGGCCCATTTTTCAAAAGGTTCAATGAGTACCTAAATTTGTAATGGCATTTCATTTGAAGGAGCAGGTTTCCCTACCCTCTGGTAGTTGTCACATGTCGTGACATATTCTTTGGCATCTTTGAAGATGGATGGCTAATAATATCCTAAAGAAAGGATTTTATAGGTTGTCCTCTTGTCAGCAAAATGTCCACCACACAGCTCATCATGACATGCCTTAAGAATCTCAGGCATTTCATCTTCCCTAACACATCTTCTGATCATAAGATCTGGGCCTATTTTATACAATTCATTAGTGATCCATGAGTATCTTGCACTTATCTGAATGATTTTTCTTTTTTTTCTCTAGGAAACAAATGTGAAGGCAATTTCTATGTGATTAAGTAATTACGACAATATTTGCAAACCAAGGAGGCAATTTCTATGTGATTAAGTAATTAGCAATATTTGCAAACCAAGGAGTTTGAGTAGTCACTACAAAAAGATAATCATCAGGAAACTTATCTTCAACCGGAGTGTCATCTTTGATATTTTGAATTCTGGACAAGGAATCATCAACTGTGTTTTGTTTTCCAGGTCTATCTAGCACAATAATATTGAATTTTTACAAGAGTAAAAGCCATCTTGTAACTCTGCCATTAGTAATATGTTTATCCATTAAGTATCTAATTTTAAAGTGATCTGTATGAACAAAGGTTTCATAGCATGTTATATAATGTCTGAACTTGTTGATTGCATGAACAACAACTAAAAATTCCTTTTTAGTTACAGTATAATTCAACTCAGAGGGAGTCAAATTCTTATCTGTATAGTAGATGGCATAGGGAATCAAGTATTTTTGTCCTAATATAGCTCTCAAAGCTGTATCTGAAGCATCTGTTGAAATGTGAAAATGTAGTTTCCAATTTGGACCTCTCAAGATGGGTGCTTCAAAAATTTTTGCTTTTAAGATCTCAAATGCTAGCTGGCAGTCAGGATTCCAATTGAATTCACAATCCTTGGCGAGTAATTTGAAGAGTGGGGATGTTATTTTAGTGAAATTTTATATAAATCATCTATAGTATTCTATAAATCCTAGAAAACTTCGAACATCCTTTTGGCAATTTGGAATTGATAATTTAGAGATGACTTCAACTTTAGATTTATTAACTTTAATCCCATCTCCTGAAATGTGATGCCCTAAAACAATACCCTCTGTAAATATCATAAAACAATTTTCATGGCTAAGTGAAAGGTTTGCTTCCTTACATCTTTTAAGAACTTTTTCCAAATTTTCCAAAGCTTCTTCAATGTATTCCCATAGACTGTAAAGTCATCCATATATACCTCTACACAATCATGTATTAGATCAGAAAAAATTCCTAGTACTGCTCTTTGGAATGTTGCAGGTGCATTACATAACCCAAAAGGAAGTACTCGATAGGCATAGGTTCCCCATGGACAAATAAATGTGGTTTTATCTTGATCTTTAGGTGCCACCTGAATCTGATTGTAACCACTAAAACCATCCAAGAATGAGAAGTACTTCTTACCTGCTAATGTATCTAACACTTGATCTATAATGGACAAAGGAAAATGATCTTTAAGGGTAGCTTTATTTAATTCTCGGTAATCAATGCACACCCTCCATTTACCATTCTTTTTAGGCACAATCACTAAAGGGGAAATCCATTGGCTGTCTGAAATTGGGTAAATGAAGTTTACATTCAACAGTTTTTGCATCTCTTCTTTCACAATTTCCCTAAGATTTGGATTCATCCTTTTCTGAGGTTGTCTCATAGGTCTACAATTTTCCTCAATGTAGATGTGATGTGTACAAGTCTTAGGACTAATTCCTTTCATGTCAGTATATTCCCATGCGTATGCAGCATAATGTTGTTGTAATGTCTTGATTAGCTTTTCCTATTGTAATTTCTCCAAGTTATTGTTTATGTTCAATGTTCTCCCTTGAAAGATTTCAATTATAGAGCTACCAAATTCTTCCATAGAATAAAGAGACATCTGCCTAGATGACAAATATTCAATATTGGATTTTTCTTGAAATTAATCATGTTCATATTCTGGAGATGATTCAAAATTTTCCATTGTATTTAAGATTTGTCTATCTTCACTAATATCTAAAATAGTAAAGAGAGGCTGAATGTCATTTTCATCATCAATCCATTCTTTGTCATCTATATCTGTGATTGTTCTTGCTGGAGGATATACAGTGAATTTCTTTGTTGAATTCCCATAAAAAATATACATATCACCATATCTACAATTAATGAAAGCATCAACTGTGGCCAGCCAAGGTCTTCCTAATATGAGTGGATGTCCTCCTAGATTGTTCTTGGGGGTTAAGATCATAAAATCGATAGGTTATTCCCAAGAATCTAAGGATACTGAAATATCTTCTAACACTCTGTCTGGTTTGATTACAGATATGTCCACTAATTGCAGTAATGTAGGTGCGTAAAGAAGATTAGGAAGCTTGAGTTGTTCCATGGTTTGTTTGCTCATGATGTTTATTGCCGCCCCTAAATCAATCATTGTATTAGGAATTTCAACTCCATTGATATGTGTTTTCACAATTGGACTTCTTGGATCTACATATTTTTGTATGGCAATTTTTCCCATCATTATATCTGCTATTTTTCTTACCAGGTGAATTCTTTTTGTTTCTTTTGCTTTTCTTCCTGGTTTCTTTATGCTCAACTCCTTTATTGTTTTAGCTAGGATTGGAATCTCCTTAATGGCTTGTAACAAAGGGATTTTGATACAGACATTTTTTTAATTCATCTAGAAAATCATAATTAGGTAACATGATCTGCTTTTCTACTCCTCTATCAACTTGTAATCTTTTAGGAAAAGGAGGTGCAGAAGTAGATACTAGATGCTTAATGATAGGAGTTGAGTTCACTGGTACTTTATGTTTTTCATTTTCAGTATTTTGGTTTTGGAGAGATGTTCCCTCAAAACTTTTATTGGGCTGTAGAGAATCTTCCTCAGAATTGTCTTGTTCCTGAATAACTACAGAAGGCCTTTCCTTTTCTAATATCCTACTAGATCTTAGTTGAACATCATTGAGATCTAGAAGAGTGATCATATAAGTTGGAAATTGTTGTCCTTACACCATGTAAGTATTCTGAGGTTTTTTATTGTTGGGGTTTGGTAATGGTTGAGCAGGTAGCTGATTTGGTCTCTACTAAAATGGCAGTAAGAGTTGAGGATTTTGGTTTTGTTGTGGAAATGGTAATGAAAG
The DNA here is from genome assembly GCA_000404065.3 of Pinus taeda. Taxonomy (NCBI): domain Eukaryota; kingdom Viridiplantae; phylum Streptophyta; class Pinopsida; order Pinales; family Pinaceae; genus Pinus; species Pinus taeda. The sequence goes on along the minus strand of APFE031095858.1, from coordinate 93,796 downwards.
TTGAGGGTTTTGATTTTGAAGTTGTGGCGGCTGATTTTTTTGTGGAATATGTGGGGGAAGATAATTTTGATATGATGGAGGATATTGATAATATTGAGAAAATCTCCCATAAGAATTTTGTACTCCTTGAGTCCAAGGTTGAGATTGAGATTGAGGCCAAAGATTCCAATTTGGTGGGGGTTGAAGATACATTTGATTGTTAAATCCCTAATTTTGTGGCCCCTGCCAAGGTTTTATATAGATAAAGCAAAGAGGTTCTGCTGAATTTGGAACTGTTTCTTCTTGAAAAATAGCCTTAAGACCTAGAATCGAAGGAAAACCCTTGGTCTCATGGTTTTCTGAGCAAATCATACAAGTCTCTATAATTTTTGCATCCAAAGGACATTCTCTTAGAGCATGTTTTTTTTTTTTTTTTTGCATTTTGGATAGAAAATAGCTAAAGCATTAGCCTCGGTTTTCTGCTTGTTTTGCAACTCAAGGGTGTCTATTTGCTCACTAAGACTCCCTAGAATATCTGTTTTGAATTCATCAAGCATATTACCAATTTCTACCCTACTCACTGATCCAGTTGTAGATTTATTTACTCTAACAAGAGAAGGATCTCTTGGACGTTTCCCAGTTTTGGATTTCCTCTTGGGAGATGAACACATAATTCTCCTATGTCATTTAATGGAATTTGAGAGATATCTCCCTTCCCCATCATGTTAAGGATATCTATCCACTCATCTCTAATGGCTTTTAATAAAAGAGCTTTTAAGGTATCTTCATCTAAATTGTCCATCTTTGCTCTTTTCAAATTATAGTTAAATCTCTCAATTAAATCCTCTAAATTTTCATCCTCTCTTTGCATCATTTTGAACACTTCATATTTGTGATTGGTAGGCATGCAATAATCCAAATACCTATCCAAAAACACTTTTTTCATGTCATTCCATGTTTTAATGGACTGATTGACTAACCCCATGAACCACTTCAAAACAGCTCCTTTCAGTGTTGAAGAAAACAACTTAAGTTTTTGAGAGTCTTCTAGATAATCATAGGTTCTGCACAAGACTTCAAAATCAAATAAAAATGTTTCAAGATCCTCAATTTTTAACCCATGGAAATTTGGGAGGACAGAAGGTGAGATGTTTTTCATTGTGGCATTTGTTTCTTCATCCACTATAGGGAATCCAAAATAATTATCTATTTCCCTATTTCCTCTGCCTCCTCCATTATTTCCTCTACCTCTTCCTTTACCCCCTCCTCAAAACAGTGTGAATTCTCCATCCTCTCCTTCTTCTGCTACTATAGTTTCTTCAGAGTCAGTATAAGGTTCAACCTGCAAGGTTACTTTCTCTTCCTCTGGTTCTTCTATTAATGGGAGATGGGAGAGAGGTTCTACTTCTTCTTCCTCACCAGGTGATTTGAAATAGATCTAAGACACATAATGAAGGTATTACAGACTCATGTGCATGGATGTGCTTGTGTTTTTTATGCAACCGATCGATAAGATTGCGAAATACAGAGACGTTGAAGCAGTTAGAGAAAACACAACAAGTACAACATGTAAACACAACAAGTTTAATAAGGAGGTCACCCAATACTACTGGGCTACGTCTCCCGGTCCAGCCTTCAATGGTGGCCTCTCTAATATGTTTTCAAAAGCAGAGTTTTTACAACAGTGAGCCCAATTTGATTCTCACACAACAGATATGAATAAACAAGACTATACTTGGATCCCCCAAGTCTCTAGAGTACGCAGACTCTACTTACTGAAACTCGACCTCTATTGGTCATAGTAGTAGGAGCCCAATCTGAGACTCATACATGACAGGCATATACAGAGGAGTTTGCTTGAACCTCTCAAGCCTTCTCTGGAGTACACAGACTCTATAACTCTCTCTGGCTCTGTCTGGCTCGATGCTACCTTTGCTTCTGCAGGTCAGCTCGGCTCCTTCTTTCTGCTCTTAGCTTTCTGCGTCTAACTAACTCTGCCTCTTTCTTTGTCAGTTTGTGGCTTTAAAGCCAATCTTCTTTCTGATTGTTCGTTTCCGCTTCCCAACATTCTGGTTTCCCTGCCTCTATCCGTCTGAATTCCTCTGTTCGGTGTAATCATCACTGTATAATGCCTCACAGGGAGGTGGCCACCTATTCTGTAATGAATGAGTGTGTCAGGTTCACTGGAAATGTTTGAATGCATGTTTTTTTTGTTAACTCCAAGAATGCCCACGAAATATGAATCTCCGCCAATGCATCATCCATATCGGACTTCAAATCCTTTACAATTCTTCCTATTGACCCCATCAAATCCAGTCATCCATTGGAACGCATCTCCACCATTGATCTGGGGCCTCCAGATCCAACGGTCATTGTTCATATCGGGTGGATAAGTAACATGATGTTTACCCGTCCAATGTCAGCGGTTTTCTCTCTCTTCCATCGGACGCATTGGTGGGCCCCAGTATTGTAGTAATAATGCTGCAACTCCTGGGACTCCCTTCTTTACTTTTATCAACCCGGTAGTTCGTAACAAACTTGGAAGCGACGGTGATGTATGCACAAGTACTAGCTCTTGCCACGTCTATCACTTGGTTAGTTGGCACAAGTCCGTTAGGAGCTTAAGCCAACTTCTATGAGTTCTTAGAAGAAGCTTTTTAACTGATGGATGAAAGCTAACTCAACAGAGGCTAATCTACTTGCAGAAAGAAGCACAAAGCGGAAAGGAAATGCAAACACTAGCTAACCCTAGTTCTGCCAACTAACCCTACTGGTGAAAGAAAAATGATGCAAGCTACAGAAAGGAATGCCATTGACTCTTAGAAAGGTAAAATGCATGTGACTAAGCTACTTCTGAAGTGAAAAAAATAAAAATAAAATCTTTTTGTATTTTTGAGTAATTTGGCAAAATTATTGTGCATGTGCTTTAACTATTTGTGACTGTGCAGAGGTGGATTGGTGAAAGGAAATGCTTGCAGGAGGTTGTGAAGGTTAGAAGAGGACCTAAGGGGTCCCTAGCACCCTTCCAGAGAGTTTCACAGTGATCGGATCTCAAGAAACCGCTTTCGTGAGCTTCTACAAGAAGTCTGCAGGGGTTCTACCAGATGTTCTGTAATTTCTACAGGATGTTCCTAAAAAAGGATTTTGGAGGGTTGATGGAGGAAAAATGGTGGGAAAGTGGAAACGGAGGTTGGATAAGGATGTTAAGGGGTCTAAGACCTGGTGAATGAGGCTAATGAGTGATTGGATTTGTTCAAGGATGGAGGGAGCAATGATGCACAAGAATATGGAAACTAGGGCAAAGTGAGAAAACGTGGCAAATGAGAGGCAAGAATCTGAGTTAGAGGACGAAGCAGGTTGCATGGATGGGGTAAGGATAGATGAGGAGGTATCACAGGTACTCTGCACATTATTTTCCAAAACTGATCAACAAAGGCTATGCAAACCAAAGATCTAACTACTTTTACCTAATTTGACCTAGAAACCATAAGCATGATGCACAACAGTTTATTGGTAGCAAATCACGTAAATAAACTATGGAAACCAAACAAGAATGGATATGAGCATGTAATCACAACTGGTATCAACTTCTGCAAATGAGAATCGAACACTAATAATTGCATGATGAAGCAAAGACAGTGTTTTTGGTGGCAGCAAGGACACCTTGGTCCCAACTCATGGTCCCACTGAGGGAGAGGTGAGATCATAGGTGCTTGATAGCCTTTTTCTGAAGATCTTCTCTGTTATTAACCTATCAACTCAATCTGAACATGAAAAGCCTTTTTAATCATCAAAAGCAACCTAAATAACAAAACAAGATTTAAATCTAAATAGCAGATTTTATTCTAAGAATGCAGCAGAAACACATAAAAGTAAACAAAGGAGGTAATGGGCACTTGGGTTGGGCCCAACCCCAAAAGCTATAGCCTCCTAAGAGATATTAGAGCTGGTGCAAAGCTGGATTCACTTTTATTGATCAAAAGAATAGTTACATTCCAAAAACTGTCTACAAGAAAAAGCTTGAAAATGTGCTGAAATGCAAAGCTAACCTACTGCCTAAAGAATGACTAAAATCGAACTGCTAACTTCTGCCTACAAAGTGACTAACTGAAATGAGGCCCTAAACCTTCTTATTTATACAAATTGAGGACCCCAACAGTCCTCCTAAACTTTAGGAACTCGGCTGCCAAAACTTGTAGTTAACAACAACTTTACTAGCCCTTGGTCGGCTGCCCTTGTGATAATTGATGTGGTGGCCCTTGAACTCCGAGCTCATGGTGGAGAATTCGAGCTAAGGGCTCATAAATGAAGGGGACACCTTCTTACAAATCCTCTCCATGAATTTGGCTGCCAAGTGCTCATTTAAACCTTTGATTTTGTCTCCAAATTGACCAAAAAGACTGCATAAAGCACACATTAGACTTGTTGGCATAATGACTAACCCCAATTCACTCTATTAGCATTAAATATAATAAAAACATGCAATAAACTAATGAGAATGGTGGATTAAGTCAAATTAGGAGGCTGAATGAGCCCATATAATTATCCATTTTTGGGGCTCATCATCACCCCTACTGAAAGTGTTGCTCATCCTCTGATTAACTAATCTATCTCTTCATCTTTGATGGCCCTGGTGGCCTCCCTGTTATGCCAAGCTTCTGAAGTGATGTCCTCTTCTCGGTCATGAAACCATGCTTTTCTCTCTACTTCTTCCCACTGCCTGTACTCCTTTTCTTGTAGCAGTTTTGTTAGCGCCTCAACCTCAACCTGCAGCTTGTCCTCTCTTTGTTGTTCATTAGATGTTTCCTTGTATTCCCCATATTCCTGTGATTGTTTGGCCGCCTTTTCCTCCAATTTCACGGTCTCTCTTAGCTTAGCCCGAGTTTCCTGTAGAGAATTCTCAGCTTCCTGTAGAGCTGATCTTTGAGTCCATCATCTAAATTCTCTCTCTCCAAGTGAAGGTTTTTGGCTTCCTCATTCATAGGTGATGGTTATCTTTGAATGAGACTCTTCCTTTTGTTTAGTTGTGGCGTCCTCAATAGTAATTGGCTCTTTTGACTATGGTTTGGGTCTGCCCACTTTTATCCGTGTGCTCCTTCTTGCCTTAAAGTACACGGGGGTCTCCCTTTTTCGCTTCCCTTTTTGCTTGGGAGATGTGCTTAAGGCAGCAAGCACAGCTGCTACCTCCCTAGCCAATATCTCGGGTGATTTCTCCTCTTGCTGCTCTGTTTTCATACTTCCTGTAGAAACTGTTTTCATGCTTCCTGTAGAAGGCCTTGTGTCAACCGTTTCGGTCTGCTTGGCTGGGTGTGTCTTTCCTTTCAACTTCTGTGTGGTTGCCTTGGTTGTGCCATCCTTTGTGTGGACTTTTTCAGTCCTCTCTGCTCTACTCTACAATTGTTTCTTCCTAGGTGTTTGTGCCATTGTTCCTCCCATAGTTTTAGGCTCAACAATTTGGACCATTTTTCCTTTTCCTCTCTGTTCTTGTTGTGCCTGAATGTATTGTGTTTCTTCATCACTAGTTTTCTCACCTTTTTCAATGTGTTCTTCTTCGTCACCGCTGGATGGGGTGATATTTTCGACTAGAACTCTGATATTGTCATCCCGAGACATGTTTTGGAAGATTTCCCATGATATGGGGATAGTGGAGGTGTGCAGGGCGTCTTCTACTAATAATTTGATGAGCCCATGATGGGCCAACTGGTCTAGAATCCCTTCATTCATTTTTGTCCCATATTCAACCAGTGACTGAAGAAGAAAATATGGAATGCTTAGTTTCATTTCTGGAGGTAAATCAATTCTATGTCTAAGTTCACACAACAACCTGAAATGATAACCATGAATAATGCTGAGTTATGAATCCCCTTGGCATGGTGGGAGTGCTCTGTTTTATGCTCTGATCAGAAAAGGGAATGTTGTTTATGTTTTCCTCTTTGAACTTCAAGAAAGGATCTCTCGGGTGTTTAAATTTCAATTTGCACCAATTCCCTGGTTCTAAGGCTTTTGCTGCCCAAATACTCGGCTGTCCATGTATTAAAGGAAGAATTAGGTTCCCATAGACAGAGTACAAAGCTCAATTTTCATCCCCAACATACATGCAGCCATGTAAATTCAAATTCCTCATACATAGGTTAGCCCTCATAGTGCTTTATCCTTTCTACAGGAGAAATTTTTTTAATAGGAACCGTGGAGGAGAATTTTGACGCAAAAACGACTAAGAAATTTCGTGCAACACACAGGCAAACTGCTATTTTCAACTCACAGGCAGACTTGTCTCTGACCCTCCAATTCAAGACAGTTCAATTTCACCACCTTTTTGAATCATACCATGCATGGAAGAGTGTTTCCGAGCCTACCTCTCTCGAAACTCCAAATTCGACGTGGAAAAGTCCAGGCTTCCCTGCTCCGGAAAGTTGTGCTGTACTTCCTGTAGAAGACCCCCCCCGGTTCCTGTAGAATGCTACTGCAACTCTGACCGAGCTCGATACGCAATAGAATCTCAAGACAGGTAGAAAAACCGGTAGAGGACGACTATTTAATCATTTGGTGGAAGCAGATGACACATAATTCAATTGAGGACGTTGCAAGTGCAAATGAACAGCAGGTGGTGTGAGTTTCAGCCGAGCATTTTTTTAACTTCGGCGTGATTTTTGGTGAGGTAGTGAAGTGGCCAGGTGTACGTGGCCACATGCAGACTGCAATGCTATTATGAATTGTATGTTCTCTTCTTGATCAGTTGCACTGGAGTTCAAACGGCCAACACTCCCTTTTTTTAAAATTTCACGTGAGTTGACTATACATGTATACTGCATGCTTTCCGGCTGAGCGCTAGAGAACTTGACAAGGCACTGTCGGGTTAACTTTGCTAGCTTCTTGGCTTAATCCCACCATTTCATTCGTTTAAGCACTTTCGAATTATATTGATGCAAATAAAGGAACTGGTTTAGACACATACCTATAAGTCGACGTGCTGTTGGGTCCTTTTTACTGTTGCATGCTCATACTTCGTTGCTGCATGCTTGGATCCTTTATGCTATAAGCTTTTTATTGTATGATGTGTGGTTATTTTTCTTGCACAGGTATCCTCTGGCTGGATCTAAGCTGCAGAAGTCAGTTTCAACGTTCAAATTTTCACCCTCATGCTGTTGACGCTGAATTTTCACAGGACAACAACTTGTTTTCTCCATTTCTCCCGAATGATAGATCAGATCGATCTGAAACTTTCTGAGCATGTTTCTATCATCATTATGCACCTCCCATAGTAAAATTGTGGTCAAAGGATGCACGGATATCGAGAAAAACTAAAAATGGCTGAAGATTACAGGGGTCGATTTCTCGGAAACCGTGCATTGGAATCGGCTGAAACTGCTTGGGTAAGTTATTATCACCCATGTGCATATCCCCATGAAACAAATTTTGAAACGGATGCACGGATATGGAGAAAATGCAAAAATGGCTAAAGGTGATGGAGGCTGATTTTTTGGAAACCGTGCACCGGAATTGGCTGAAATTGCTTAGGCATGTTGCCATCATCCCTATACAACTCCTCATGTAACGGTTTTGCAAATGGATGCACGGTTTTCAAGCTATGAAAAAACAAATTTTAGCACTATGTATTTTTGCTTCCAAGCATTCTGCAGTTTTTTGCATGGTAAGAAAAATGAGCTTGGGCTATAATGCAGACTTGGAATTCGTTGATGCAGAGTCTAGATGGAGCTTGGACAGGTAGGTTGTGTGAGACTTTTTTGCTTGACTTGTCATTAAAAATTCTTGCTGTCAATCTGAGGAAAACAAGGTTTCTTGTATGACTGTGCAGGAACACATAACCAAGTGGATGACAGAGGTGTAAAGAGATGGAACAGGGTGCCATATGGTGATGGGTTGAATAGAGGGGTGGCTGCAGGCCTAACAAATAGATTCCAAGCTTCAGATTCCCTTCCAAAATCGAATTTGGCTCACCCGAAGGTTCTACAGGATGTTTCCTGTAGAAATACAAAACTTCCTGTAGAAATTCAGAACTTCCTGTAGAAAGCCCAGAACTTCCTGTAGAAGGTGGAATCTCGACCCGAATGTGATCAAATCCTAGGAAAGGTGAGTGGCCATGGAAGGAATGTTTGTAGGGATGTCCTGTATCCTGGTACAGACCCCTATCCTTGTTTTGCGCAACCTTCCTTACCTGCAATGTATTCCCCGCAACCTGCAATTATTCCACAGAGATTAGGCCTGTTTTTTTTTTTTTTTGAAAACAACTAGGGCGTCTCATGGAGGTTTTCACCCTAATTTCCTGCCCTGGGCGCCTCCAAGGGAGGTTTTCACGCAGGGATCTTATTCTCTTTTTATTTTCTCTTCTTTCCAACCCATTGACCGCCTCATGGAGGTTTTCAATCAATGAGCCAATCTAAGGTGCTTCCGAGGAGGTTTTCATTTTAGATTTTTATTTTCTTCTGATTTTCATTTTTTCTTTTTTCTACCCTAACATACTTGACAAACAAAATCATTTTCAAGTATAAGAATACTTCCAATGGAACCATGTGCACATCGAGATTAGAGACAAGATGATGTGGAGGCTTGAAATGCATGCTTTGACAACTATCTGGATTTCAGAGACCAAATGATTTGACTTTGAAGGGATCAAACACAGATGAGGAAGAGAGTACTTCTACAACTTAGTGACCATCTGGAACCATATCTCAATATAGCTCTGGTATCCTTGGTCCTTTTGCTGATCTGGATCATTCTTCATGTCACCTTCTATCATGACCTTCTCATCTTCCTCTTTTTGTTGATTTTTCTTTTGAGTACATGGAGGATTTGATGGTAACCATGAGGAAACTCTCTCGATCTCTGATTTTGATGTCTTCTCTTCATCAAGTGCAGCCCATGGTTCTTTGATTTCGTCCTTTGAATGTTCTTTTGCTGGATGTGGTCCTTCAATGCTTTCAATATAATCTCTTTTTTGCAACCTTACTGAGCTATGGTGAATATCATTGAGCTCAAGAGGAGTCATTTGGACTTGTTGTGCCTCAACATTGTAATTGGGTTGAGCTACTCCAATGTGTGGGTTTGGAAATGGTGGTACGGGTAGTTGAGTGGAGGTGTATATTTGAGATGGATGTGGATGGGGTTGTGGTTGGGCAGGTGGTGGAGGAAAAGGAGTGGCAAGAGAGTTGTACTGGGGCCTCCACTCCTGATGAGGTGCATTCCACTGAGGCTGTGGCTGAGCGTAAGCGTGAAATGAATGAGCAACTGGAGAAGCATAGTATTGAGGAGGATACAACCAAGGAGGGGGTGTGGACCAGGAAGGATGAGCAGGGGGACCCCAAGAAGGCATGGAAGTGGCTTGATAAGGGTTGTAATAAGTCTGGGATGTCCCTTGCATTCCCTACTGGTAGGGTATGGGTCCATGTGGCCTCCTTTGGTTCATATAATAGAGTGATTCAATGGCTCCTTTGGCTCTCCGATATGCAGCTTTAAGTCCAGGCAAGGAAGGGCACTGATTCGTAGGATGGTATTCTTCACAAATGAAACACACTTCTAGGGAGTGCATTGCGCATTCGTTCCTAGGATGCTTTCTAGTGCACCTGAGACAAAAGATGAACAAAGCCCTCTTGGCTTCCTCTTGCTTCCTTTGGATCTGTAAGGTATCCAATTGCATGGCAAGAAACTGCCTCATATCACTCTTGAAATCTTCCAGCATATTTTCACATTCACCTTTTCCAACATAAAGGGATGAGTTGGAAGAAAAGGCACTGCTCCCAACATTTCTATTTTCAGCCATTTGCTCCAGAGGAATGTTTTCTTTTTCTTCTTCCCTTGAGGTTCTTCAAATATGTCTTGCTATCCACCTAAGGGTTCTTTAATCACAACCATCGAAGAAGAGAGAAGGTTGGCTGTGTAAAGCAGTGGGGGTGTTGTGCAATCATTTTTCTGAATTATCTCTACTCCTACAAGGCATGAAAGGAAATCTTTTTGGTTGATTTTTGTTTTTTCTACTTGTACCTACAAAACTAAAATAGATTGAACTGCAACTAACTATCTTGCTGAAATGAAAATGCGGAATTGAAATGAAAACAGGAAATGACTAATCTATTTTGCTAAAATGAAATTGCAGGAATGAAATGCTAAGCTACGCTTGCAAAATGGAAATTGCGGAATTGAAATGCTAACCTACGCTTGCAGAATTGAAATTGCGGAATTGAAATGCTAATTTATGAAAGTAGGAAATGTCTACTCTACTTTTGCAGAAATGAAATTGCAGAATGGAAATGAAATAAACTACTTAACATAAGGTTGCAGTAGAAAATAGAAAAAAAGTAGCAATCACAAATACTGTGACGCTTCCTCGGCAACAGCACCAAAAAGATGGTGGGCCTCAGTATTGTAGCAATAATGCTGCAACTCCTGGGACTCCCTTCTTTACTTTTATTAACCCGGTAGTTCGTAACAAACTTGGAAGCGACGATGCTGTATGCACAAGTACTAGCTCTTGCCGCGTTTGTCACTTGGTCAACTGGCACAAATCCGCTAGGAGCTTAAGCTAACTTATATGAGGTCTTAGAAGAAGATTTTTAACTGATGGATGAAAGCTAACTCAACAGAGGCTAATCTACTTGCAGAAAGAAGCGCAAAGCGGAAAGGAAATGCAAACCCTAGCAAACCCTAGTTCTACCGACTAATCCTACTGGTGCAAGAAAAATGATGCAAGTTATAGAAAGGAATGCCATTGAATCTTAGAAAGGTAAAATGCATGTGACTACGCTACTTCTGAAGTGAAATCTAAAAAGAAACATCTTTTTGTATTTTTGAGTAAGTTGGCAAAATTATTGTGCGTGTGCTTTAACTGTTTGTGACTGTGCAGAGGTGGATTGGCAAAAAGAAATGCTTGCAGGAGGTTGGGAAGGTTAGAAGAGGGCCTAAGGGGTCCCTAGCACCCTTCCAAAGAGTTTCACAGTGATCAGATCTCAAGAAACCGCTTTCGTGAGCTTCTACAGGAAGTCTGCAGGGGTTCTACAGGATGTTTTGTAGTTTCTACAGGATGTTCCGAAAAGAGGATTTTGGAGTGTTGATGGAGGAAAAATGGTGGGAAAGTGGAAATGGAGGTTGGATAAGGATGTTAAGGGGTTTAGGACCTGGTGAATGAGGCTAAGGAGTGATTGGATTTGTTCAAGGATGGAGGGAGCAATGATGCACAAGAATATGGAAACTAAGGCAAAGTGAGAAAACGTGGCAAATGAGAGGTAAGAATCTGAGTTAGAGGACAAAGTAGGTTGCATGGATGGGGTAAGTATAGATGAGGAGGTATCACAGGTACTCTGCATGTTATTTCCCAAAACTGATCAACAAAGGCTATGCAAACCAAAGATCTAACTACTTTTACCTAATTTGACCTAGAAACCATAAGCTCGATGCACAACAGTTTATTGGCAGCAAATCACGTAAATCAACTATGGAAACCAAAGAAGAATGGATCTGAGCATGTAATCACAACTGGTATCAACTTCTGCAAATGAGAATCTAACACTAATAATTGCATGATGAAGCAAAGACAATGTTTTTGGTGGCAGCAAGGACACCTTGGTCCCAACTCATGGTCCCACTGAGGGAGAGGTGATATCAGAGGTGCTTGATAGCCTTTTTCTGAAGATCTTCTTTGTTATTAACCTATCAACTCAATCTGAACATGAAAATCCTTTTTAATCATCAAAAGCAACCTAAATAACAAAACAAGATTTAAATCTAAATAGCAGATTTTATTCTAAGAATGCAACAAAAACACATAAAAGTAAACAAAGGAGGTACTGGGCACTTGGGTTGGGTCCAACCCCAAGAGCTACAGCCTCCTAAGAGAGATTAGAGCTGGTGCAAAGTTGGATTCATCTTTATTGATGAAAAGAATAGTTACATTCCAACAATTGTCTACAAGAAAAAGCTTGAAAATGTGTTAAAATGCAGAGCTAACCTATTGCCTAAAAAATAACTAAAATCGAACTGCTAACTAGCTAACTTCTGCCTACAAAGTGGCTAACTGAAATGAGGCCCTAAGCCTTCTTATTTTTACAAATTGAGGACCCCAATAGTCCTCCTAAACTTTAGGAACTCTGCTGCCAAAACTTGTAGTTAACAACAACTTTACTAGCCCTTGGTCGGCTGCCCTTGTGATAATTGATGTGGTGGCCCTTGAACTCCGAGCTGATGGTGGAGAATTTGAGGTAAGGGCTCATAAATTAAGGGGACACCTTCCTACAAATCCTGTCCACGAATTTGGCTGCCAAGTGCTCATTTAAACCTTTGATTTTGTCTCCAAATTGACCAAAAAGACTGCATAAAGCACACATTAGACTTGTTGGCATAATGACTAACCCAATTCACTCTATTAGCATAAATATAATAAAAAACATGCAATAAACTAATGAGAATGGTGGATTAAGTCGAATTAGGAGGCTGAATGAGCCCATATAATTATCCATTTTTGGGGCTCATCACGCATGGCACTCGTTGTGTGGCATGGGGCGGGACTCAGTTGAAACCGCTTACCGCTTGAAGCCCTTCTGATATTCTGCCAGTTTTTTGTGGGACCCTACCTCTGATGGAATCGACGCAATATTCGTTGCATTTTATAATTTTTCGGGTCCGGGCGCTCGAGGCTTTTCCTTCTTTGAGGGGTTTTCCCGACGATATGCGATTAGCGACTTGTCGCTTGCTAATCGCATATCATAAACCACCCCCATTTCTCGAAAAGACCTCCCGTTTTGCTAATTCGCAATAACACGCATTACCATGGGCTGACGGTTTGTGCACTTGATCGAGGGTCCTCGTTGCTCCGCGCTGATCACAAATTGCAATTGTTACGAGGATATCTCTGATAAGCTTGACCTTTATAAGACTTTGAAACTTTGGCATAATTTTAAGAGTTCATGAAAACTTAGAGTGTGTTCTAGGATCCAATTTGGATCACGACCTTCCTACTGAAAAAAGCTTTTGGACCACCAAAAGTTGGTTTTTAAGCATCAATCAAGTGAGGGTATAAATTCCTCGCTTGCCCAATTTCTTTCCATCTTGCACTGCTTGGTTTTGAACCTTTGAGCCTAATCCTGAGGTACTCAACATCCCCTCTGTGCGTTGTCCTTACCTTCTTGTCCAGAACTGTATCTTCCTACAATTCATTGAGATATTCAGGCAACAGATAATCAATAGAAGGCAATTGGCTTTGCTCTTCGGGATCTTCAATCAATGAAGGTTCAAACAACCTCAAGCTTTCTGCATTAACTATGGAATAGATGTGCATGTAAGCTGGAAATTCAAGGCGAAAAGCATTTTCAGCAATTTTCTCAAGTATCCTAAAAGGTCCATACCTTATTGGCTTCAGCTTCTTACCTTCACCTTGCATTCTGTCTTTGTTGATATACAACTAGACCTGATCACCAACTTGGAAACTATGCTCAATCTGATGCTTATCATGCTTTGCCTTGTACTTGGCTTGGATCTTTTCCAGTTGTTCCTATACTTCCTGGTGAATCTCTTGGATTTGTTCAATGAACTCGGTTGCCTTGTCCACATCACTGTGTCCTTCAACCGCTATGTCTTTACCAAAGACAAAATCCAAGGGAGACCTTGGTGTGAAACCAAAACAGGTCTCAAAAGGAGATCTCTTTGTAGAAGAATGTTTAGCTGAATTGTAAGTATGTTGTACATAGCATAGGTGTTCATCCCAAAGCTTGGGATGCTTGCTGTAATAGCCTTTGAGAAACTGGATCACTGTCATGTTGGCCACTTCTGTTTGGCCATCTATTTGTGGATGAAAGGTTGTGCTCTTCTTTAGTCCAGTGTCCATCAATTCCCACAGACTCGACCAAAATTTCCCAAAAAATCGGGAATCTCGATCAGATACAATGGAAGTGGGTAATCCAAAATGAACCCATACATGCTGAAAGAACAACTTTGTTGTTTGTTCAGATGTAATCTGTTTATTACAAGGTATTAAAATACACATTTTGCTGAACCTATCCACAATAACATATAAATAGTCATGACCTTTTCTAGATTTCAATAGTCCCCCCAACAAAGTCCATGGAAACACTTTCCCAAAGATGAGAAGGAATTGGTAGTGGAGTGTACAAGCCTAGTTTTCTATTGCTAGGTTTGCTTTTAGCACACATGGTACACCCTCTTACATATCTAGAAACTGTATCATGCATTTTTGGCCAATAACAAAATCTTTGTAGCTGTGCAACTGTTTTACTTACACCAAAGTGACTTGATATTAGAGAAGTGTGTGCTTCTCAAATTATCTTTACTCTTTTGGTTTGAGGAATGCATAAATTTCCAAAATGATACAAGAGTTGGTCCTTAACATGATAATCCAATTCTTCTACTTGTTTGCCATGACTTAAAGTTGCATATACATCTTTAAAATCTATATCTTGAGCATATTGTTTAATGTAGCTTTCATGCAATACTGAATTATGCTTAAGTATAGTAGATGCATTTATAATTGGTCTCGACAACATATCTGCAACTTCATTGTGTATGCCCTTTTTATATTTGATGACAAGATGAAACTGCTATGTAAAACCCATCCACCTATAGTGTCTTGATTGCTGCAACTTAGTTTGTGAGTGTAAATATTGGAGTGGTTGATGATCAGTATGTATAATTGTCTCTTTGCCCATTAGATAATGTTTCCACTTGTTCACACTCTGTACTAATGCATACAATTCTTTATCATATGTGGGATAATTAACTACTACAGAATTAAATGTCTCAGAATGATAACATATGGGTTTACCATACTGCATCGAAGCTGCTCCCATGTCACAGTCATTGGCATCGGTTTCAATCTTGAATGGTCTTTGAAGATCGGGCAGTGCTAGTACTGGTGCTGTACTAATCTTTTCTTTCAAGGTGTCGAAGGCTTTCTGCTGTTTGCTTCCCCACTGAAACACCTTGTTCAATCCTGTTAAAGCATGTAAGGGAGCTGCAATCAAGGAAAAGTTAGAAATAAACTTTCTCCAATATTGTGCTGCTCCTAGGAAGCTTCTAACTTCAGTAGCAGATTTGGGTTTAGGCCAATTTACAATGACTGCAACCTTAGAGGGATCTATCTTTAATTCACCACCCCCTACAATATGACCGAGATAATTCAAAGATGTTTTTCCAAATTCACATTTTGAGAGCTTAACATAAAGATTTTCTCTTTTCAAGACATCTAGAGTATGCTTTACATGCTTCAAGTATTCATCCCATGTTTTAACTAAATATAAGAATGTCATCTAAATATACAATGACAAAATCATCAATAAAAGGCCTGAGTACATCATTCATTACTCTCATTGAAGTAGCAGGAGCATTAGTTAAGCCAAAAAGCATAACTAACCACTCATACAATCCTTGTTTTGTCTTGAAAACAGTCTTCCATGCATCTTGCTCTACAACTCTAACCTGATGGTAGCCACTATGCAAGTCCAACTTGGAAAAGTAAAAAGCTTCTTTCAACTGATCTAATAGATCATTTATGCGAGGAAGGGGATAATTATTTTTTATCGTTATCTTATTCAGTGCTCAGTAATCAATGCACATTCTCCATGAACCATCTTTCTTTCTCACCAAGACAATTGGAGATCCACATGGTGATGTGCTAGGTCTTATGAACCCTTTCTCGAGTAGCTCCTCCTTTCTCGAGTAGCTTCTGTACCTACTTCTTGATTTCTGCATTCTCTAAAGCAGACAACCTGTACATTCCGATGTTAGGCGATGGAGCATCTTGCTGCAAATTAATATCATGTACTATTTCCTTTTTGGGTGGTAGACCTTTAGGTTCTTGAAATAGTATATCATATTCTGAAACAACTTTTTCTAAATCAGCTTGTTGTTTATCATTACATCCCTCAAATACATTGGTTTTATCAGGTTTCTTTTCCTTTACAACCATCAGTAAAAATTGTTTGCATGAATTTACAATTCTTTTCATATGCCCCGAGTTTATGAGAGTATAATTATCCTTGAGTTTATGAGCTCTTACAATATATTCAATTCCATCTTTAACAAGCTGATACTTGTTTTCTTCCCTATAGAAAATAACTTTACTATCATACAAGTAAGGACTTCCTAAAACAATTCCACATATATCCAAGGGAACAATATCTAACTCAACCTCATCTACAAATGCTGACCCAAAAGAAAACCTAAGTTTACATTGTCTAGTCACTTGTAGCTTTGCTCTATCACATAACCAACCTAATCGATATGGTTTCTTATGAGGTGTGGTTTGTAATCCCAACTTCTTTACAATTGCTTCAGAAATTAAATTTACTTGTGAGCCACTATCAAATAAAGTATCAATCTTTTTATGCTTGGAAATAACTCTAATATGAAAAAATTCATGTCTTTTCATCTCATTTTCTTCATTATCAGTAGATTGTGTAGAATTACTAGTAGATGCTTCAGAATTTTTACCTTTTATACCTGTGGCTGTGATGTTGTTTCATCCCCTGAGTCTGACCCCAAATCTTTTTGAATAGCTGCAACATTCTTCTTCATTTTTCCATCGTACTTCTTGGGTTTCAGCGCTGGATGCAGAATCCAGCAGTGTTCATCATCATGCCCATCCTTCTTGCAGTGAGTGCACGAAGGTTTGGTCTTTTGTACAACATTTGCCTTCCTCTCTTTCCATTTTTGCTTTCTCTTTTACTTATTCTTGCTTGCAATGGGTTTTGATGATCCCCCAACTTCTGGGTTTACATTCTTGCCTCTAGCCTTTAGATGTGTAGCCTGAACAGATACGTCATCTATGCTAGTGGGATTAAACATGAGAATGGTATGCTTTAAATAGCTATGTAGACCACCTATATACTTCAGCAAAATTTCAGGTGGGTCTAAAGAAATTCTTAGAATCAAAGCTCTTTTCCTAAATTATTGGGTGTAACTTTGTACACTTTTCCCTTTCAATTGTCGAAGATTTTGCCAACTCATCATGGCTTGCTGCATATAAGCTAGTGGATAGAACTATTTTTTAATTGCATAAACAAATTCACTCTAGATATAAAGAATTTTACCATGCTTCTTCATGTCAGCTTTTGTCCTGCCTTCCCATCATACCAAGGCAGTGCCTCCAAGGCGTAGGCTGGCCAGCTGAATCTTACTTATGTCTGAATCAATGCTCTGCACCCTGTAATACACATTAATCTGTCTAATCCAATTATCCAACTTTTCTGCATTCAACTCTCCATCATATATTGGTAAATCAAATTTAACATCTAATTTAATCAAAATGTCTTCTGTTTATTTTCAGGGCTATTAGGAGGTGTGAGAAGCTTTTCTTCTTTCCCTTTGCCGTCAGAATGGTCATTGAGGAGAGATTCTTTTGTTCGTTTATCTTGTTTGGAGTTTGATGAATCTTCATCTCTACCTTTCTTAAATTCTCTATACATTTCCTCTACCATGGTTCTCATTGTCATGAAACTATCCATGAATTGGGAGTCTGATTCCAAGGGACTTTCTTATGCCATTTTCCTCTTAGGATAGACTCTTGCTATTTTTGGGTTAGCTTCAACCAATTCTCCTTCTCCTAATTTGAGCTTTGTCCTAGTTAGCATTCAACAACAAAATCTAGCACAAGCTTGTCTAACCTCAGCAACCAATGTGCTCTGATACCACTTGATCTGAAATAGATCTAAGACAAACAATTAAAGTATTACAGACTCATGTGCATGGATGTGCCTATGTTATTTTATGCAACAAATCGATAAGATTGCGAAATACACAGACACTGAAGTAGTTAGAGAAAGCATAACAGGCAAACATGTAAACACAACAAGTTTAATAAGGAGTTCACCCAATACTCCTAGGCTACGTCTCCCATCCAGCCTTCAGTGGTGGCCTCTCTATTATGTTTTCAAATGCTGAGTTTTTACAACAGTGAGCTCAATTTGAGTCTCACGCAACATATATGAATCAACAAGACTATACTTGGATTCCCCAAGTCTCTAGAGTACGCAGACTCTACTTATTGAAACTGAACCTCTATTGGTCACAGTAGTATGAGCCCAATCTGAGACTCATACATGACAGGCATATACAGAGGAGTTCGCTTGAACCTCTCAAGCCTTCTCTCGAGTACACAGACTCTCTGACTCTCTCTAGCTCTGTCTGGCTCGATGCTGCCTTTGCTTCAACAGGTCAGTTCGGCTCCTTCTTTCTGCTCTTAGCTTTCTGTGTCTAACTAACTCTGCCTCTTTCTCTATCAGTTCGTGGCTTTAAAGCCAATCTGCTTTCTGACTGTTTGTTTCGGCTTCCTAGCTTTTCGGTTTCCCTGCCTCTATCCGTTTGAATCCCTCTATTCGGCGTAATCATCACTGTATAACACCTCACAGGGAGGTGGCCACCTATTATGTAATGGATGAGTGTGTCAAGTTCACTGGAAATGTTTTAACGACCATTTTGTCCGATAAATCCAAGAATTCCCGTGAAATACGAATCTCCACTAATGCATCGTCCATATTGAACTTCAAATCCTTTATAATTCTGCCTGTTGATCCCGTCAAATCTGATCATCCATCAGAACGCGTCTCCGCCGTTGATCGGGGGCATCCAAATCCAATGGTCATCGTTCATATCGGGCGGATAAGTAACATGACGTTTACTCGTTCGATGCGAGAATTTTTCTCTCTCTTCCACTGGACGCGTGGCACCCCTTGTGTGGCATCAGGCAGGACTCGGTTGAAACCGCTTACCACTCGAGGAGCTTTCGATATTCTGCCAGTTTTTTGTGGGACCCCGCATCTGACGGAATCGACGCGATATCCATTGCATTTTATAACTTTTCGGGTTCGAGCGCTTAGAGCTTTTCCTTCTTTGAGGGGTTTTCCCGACAATATGCGATTAGAAACCACCCCTGTTTCTCGAAAATACCTCCCGTTTTGCTAATTCGTGACAACACGCGTTACCATGGGCCGACAGTCCGCGCGCTTGACCGAGGGTCCTCTTTGCTCTGCGCTAATCACAAATTGCAATTGTTACGAGGATATCTCTGATAAGCTTGACCTTTATAAGACTTTGAAACTTTGGCATAATTTTAAGAGTTCATGAAAACTTAGAGTGTGTTCTAGGATCCAATTCGGATCACCAGGTATTCCTAATTCTTCAACTAAAATGTTCTCCCCTGTGGAGGTGAAAAAGGCTCCACTTGCTGTTGGAGACCCAAGATTTTTCTCCTCTATGACTGCCTTGGTAGATGAAGTAGGAGATTCTTTTGATTGGATTTATGACCCTAGAATTTTAGGAGTTCTATGGTTGGGAGTATGAGCTTGAGATGGAGGTGTATCTCTTCTTATTCTTGGTGGAGTAGGTGGTGTTGTAGGAATTGAACTTCTGCCTCTAGCTATAAATCTACCCCTAGAGTTTCTTTCTCTATGCATATCATTTTTTTTAATGTAAGAGATAAGGTTACCTAGTTACACTTCCCCGGCAACGGTGCCAAAATGTTTTGTCAATTTAGTGTCCTAAATTGCTTTGCATAAATTATCAATCGAGGTTCGTAAGCTGATGAAGTGTAGTGCACTGTATGTGCTTAGTTAACTCTTCTTACTTCGTTGTTTTGTATTTTATATTGTTTTGGGGATTTCTATTCTTTGATTCCTAATGATGTACAATTTGAACTATGAGAAACTAAATCTAAACTTCCTAAAGGTGAACTAAGTGCTTAAAACTAGTCAAAATCTAAGTTTAAAAGAAGGAAAAATGGAGCATCTGTCCCATCTTGTCATTTAATCCCAATCCATGAATAATTCTTAAAATTAGAAAGTAAAGTTGTAAGTCATGTTGAAATAAATACAGAGAATGAAATTAACTGAAGTACTTCTAGTCGCTCTAACCTTCAATTTTGAAAGATAACCTCCTTGAGATGGAATTCAAGCAACTTTTGTACTTCATGATCTAGAAAAACTAAATAAAAACATGCAGAAGGTAACTGATTGGTTTCAACCCTTATGTAAAGTGAATGTTTGACTATTTAGTTTAGGATGGATATCATCTTGAAATGGTGACCAAAAACATTCATTAATACAGTGCATTGACAACCTGAACTAAGAAATAAATAACAAAAACAATGAGTAAACTAGTCAACAATGCATCCTCATTATTTTGAATATTACTTTGTTTAAAAACAAAGTCGTTTCCTTTATGAAATGGATTGGAGAAATAAGACTGCACAATTGAATTCTAACATTATGCTACTGATTAAAACTAAAAGAAATCAAACTACAAGAAATCAACCTAAGTTATAAACACGGCTAAAATTAAATGATGAAATTAAAACTGAACAGAAAGAAGAAAACAAATGAAAAGAAAACCTCCTTCAGCGCAGGGGCCCTCTGCAACTGACTGGGTTGAGCTGCTAACTTAATTCAAAATTCTCCTTCAAATGATTATCAATCAACACATGACTTTGTATTATAAAATAGGAACAAAAGTCCAAAATTACAGAGCTGATAAGTTTAAACTTAATACATTAAAAACTTCAAACTCCCTCCGGTTCTGTTCAATTGGTATTTAAAAGAAAATATTCATAACTGTCTCTTGAGGAAAATTAGCTATAGGTGGCCTACACATATTACAATTGGTCTGCATAAATGTTTGATCAACTACAGGTGACTTGAATTCGAACAAGGTGGTTGCACAAAACTGTTGACACAGGTGGTTGATCTGAATTAATGCTTCAACAGAACTATTGGATTTATTAATTAACCACGACAGGGTAGAAAATGAGTCATATTGCTTCCGGGCTCCATATGTTTGACTCCACCTTTGACTGTGGTATTGAGTTGGCTTTTTATCGATATGGGCTGGGTGACTAGGATAGGATCCATGTCGAGACAATTCCAGAGATGCCCATGTGGCTGGTTTCTTCGTTTGACACCTGTAACTTGCTAAACCATGGAAGTAGCTACGGAACACACAATTAGCTGTAGAATAGGCTACGTTCCATAGCTAAATTGTAAAAACTTATTGAAATAGCAAAAACATAAAGTATAACATGTCAATCATTTAATGTCCTCCTTGAGACAAAATCTATCATTTATCAGTGATGGGGATCTGTCTCTTTATGGAAAACAAGAGAAAGAAGTGAGAAAAGTTGTCAAGGAGAGAGTAATTCTGAGGTTCAACAACAGGGCTATTATAGACCCCTCCCACTTAGGGGAACACTGTCCTTAGTGTTCAATGACACCTATAGTAAGCAAGACCGTTGAAAAGCAAAGGATACTGCACATGGAGCTTTATAACTTAGCTCGATGCAGTGTTTACAATGATCAACTTGTTGAAAAACAAATGAACATAACCAACATGCCAACCATACTGCTTATTGGAGCTTTATAACACAACTCATGGCAGTATTTACATCCATATAGTTATATACATATACCAAAACCACTTCACCTTAATCGACAAACAAGGAAGGTTACATAGCCCGCATTTGATCACCCATCTCCCATGTAGCTTTATCAAGCCCAAAGTGCTTCCACTACACTTTAACCTGCTCGATTGCTTGGTTCTAGAGCATGGGCATATTTCTCTACAAAATACACTGAGGTTTCGGTTGGAATTCTCCTTTTGGCTCCACCTGCAATACAGGGCAATCAATAACATGATCAACATCTTTTACATATCTTTTAAGTAATGAAACATGGAAAACATCTTGGACTTTCACTGTCGGGGCCAGTGCAAGTCCAATCCTCTTAAGGATCCCGAAAGGCACACAATATCAATGTGCTAACTTCGCACATGACCTGATCCTTAAGGAGCTCTTCTTGGGCTTGATGCGCAAGTACACATGTTCCCTAACCTGAAATTCCTTAAACAAACTATGTTGATCTACATAACTTTTTTGTATGTCCTATGTTGCCTTTATATTCTTCTTTATAACCTGCATTTCTTGTTCCATCTTTGCCAATATGTTCGGTCCTATCAACACCCTGTTCACTAGATCAATCCAACTGATGGGAGTATTACAACTCCACCCATAAAGTGCCTCAAATGGACTCATCCTCAGTGACTTCTGATACTCGTTGTTGTAAGCGAACTCAACTAGTGGAAGATACTCTTCCCACTTTCGTTGTTGATGCATGACGTACATTCTCAACATGTCCTTCCAAATCTTGTTGACCCTCTTTGTTTGCCCATCTATTAGCGGATGATAAGTTGTATTGAAGGCCAAATTTATACCCAAAACTGCAAATAACTCTTTCCAAAACCTAAAAGTGAACTTAACATCCCTGTCTAACATAATCTTCTTCGGAACACCATGCAGCCTCACTATCTCCTCAATGAAGAATTGTGCTACATCACTAGTTGAATATGTAGACTTCACTAGAATGAGTTGTGTTACCATTATTAATATGTCCACCACAACCATGATGGAATTATGTTGTTTAGATGTCCTCAACAAACCTATAATGAAATCTAAGGAAATGATCTCCCATTTCCACTTTAGAATCATAATCAAATGTAGTAATCCACCTGGATGCTTACACTCTGCTTCTGCTTTTATCTGTTGACAATCCAAGCACGCAGCCACAAACTCTGCCACTTCCTTCTTCAATTTGGCCAATAATAGAACTTCTTCACTATTGTTAATTTCTTTTGATATCTTGAGTGACTTGAATATGACTTAACATGAAATTCTCTCAAGATAATCTTCTCCAACTCATTGTTGTCTGACACATAGATCCTGTCCCTATCCGATCAAATCATCCACTATGAGATGATAATCCACATCCTACTCACTTTTATCTTGCTATAAGTTGTGCCTAATATCCTTATGCCTGTCATCATGCTCTCTTGCCTATAAGATCTAATCCTATAGATCTATCCCATAAGAACTCATAACTGCTATATGGTTCCCCTGCACTATTCTGCTAAGAGCACCTGCAACCCTGTTTTCCTTTCCCTTAATGTACCTGATCTTGAAATCAAACTCACTAATCATGGAGAGCCATCTAGCTCGCTTGGCATTCATATTTGGTTGGTCAAATAAGTATCTCAATCCACTTGATCACTCATCAGTAGAAACCTCCTACCAAGAAGATAATGCCTCCACACCTTCAAAGCATGGATGATCATTGCCAACTCAAGATCATGTGTAACATAATTATGTTCATGCTCATTCAATTTCCTTGATTCATAACATACCGCTTGTCCCTCCTGCATCAGGACTCCACCAAGTCCTCTCTTGCAGGCATTTTTACACACCACAAATTTTTTATTTGGATCTGCAATCTTTAGAACTGGAGCATTGATCCAGACTTGTATAGGAGCACAACAGAATATAAATACAAACATAAACACCGAGATGCAGCAGAAATAGAACTTCATTTCATTAATATCAAAGAACTAAAATATGCTACTGAATGGGAATAAGCTAGCTCGGGCAATGGTAGCTAGTCTCTAAGAAGAGATGTGGTGGATACATGCCTCTGAACTGTGTTACAATGAGGCTCGGTGGCATTTTTTTTTATCATTGAGAAACAATGATAAATCCTAAACAACCAAAAACCTAACCCTAGGAAATGAAGCGCGAGAATCTTATGGTCATCATTGGGGTAAGTTGAAACGTCAAATTCCCACAGTCATAACTTTGGCATACGATCTCCGTTTGGCTATCATAATACATCGTTTCAAAGATTTTGAAGAGGAGGTCAAAAGAAAAATAATAATCTAGTTTGACACTTTTCTGGTCTCTCAAATTTCCCTAAAAACATCTTTTAGTCCCGCAAAATGGCTTCGAAAGTTTAGGGCCAGAAAAATTTCAAAAAAAGTAAGTTGTGCTACAATTAAGGAAACTAAAAAGAAACAACGATGGGGGTCAAAGTGGAATAGGTGGGTGGCCACCAATATCCACTTGGATCATTCCTATCCCCTTAGGAAGCAATGGTCCCCATTGCACTGAGTGCCTCCATGAGATGGGGAAACTTCTGCTGAACTTGGTCCATGGTGAGCCACTTGCCTTAGTGCAGGAGTTGGCCAACTTTGACAACCCGATACAATTGGATCTTCTGTTGGCGAATGTTCTTGATTTGTGTGTCCATGATATGATCAATTGTGACATGTTCCACGTAGTCTGGGTTTAGCTCTGTTGGTGTGAGTTGTTCTGCAATGTCTAATGTTTCTAGTGATGGTGGAAAGTATGGCCGAAGGCGGTCCACATTGAACACTAGGTGTAGGCCAAGGAATGGGGTAATGTTGGGCTTAAAAGCATTGTCTCCCACAACCTTAGTGATGGTGCAAGGCCCATATCAGAGCGGGCGAAGCTTACAGTGGGCCCCAACGAGATGCTCCTTCTGCAAATGTAACCAAACTTTGTCACCCACTTGGAACCTGTGTGGCACCTGATGTTGATTATGACGTTACTTGTACTTAGCATTAGCTTTTCCTAATATGTCATGGACCTACTAGCGGATATTTTGAATGCGCTCAATGAAGTTGTTAGCCCTGTCAACTTCGGCCTATACATGATCTGAATCTACCTGAGTAGCAACAAATGGTATGGCCACATCAACGCGACATAGTGGTTGAAATCCAAATCCCACCTGAAAGGGGTTATGACCAGTGGAGTTATGGAGAGATTTGTTGTAACTGTGCTAGACATAGGGGATGGTTTCATCTTATGTGCATGGATGCTTCGAATTGTACATGTGCAAAATGTGCATGATCATCTTCTTGATGATCTTTGTTTGGCCATCAGTTTGGGAGTGGAAGGTCATGGACTTAGTGAGCTTGGTATCCAGCATCGACCAGAGGCTTAACCAAAATATACCTAGGAACCTGCTGTCTTGATTTGAGATAATGGACTATGGGATCCCAAAATTCACCTACACTCATTCAAAGAAGAGGTTAGCAGTGGATTTTGCTGTGATACTTTTCTTGCAAGCCGCTAGAATGACCATCTTAGAGAATCTATCGACGACCATGAAAACACAGTTGTTGCCATGCTTAGTAGAAGGAAGGCCCGACATGTAATCCATGAAGATTGATTCCCATAAGCAATGTAGGATCTGATGTATTTCCCAACATCCCATTGAAGGTTCGAAATATAAAAATACTTTTGTAACACTGCCACTGTTTTCACTACTCTGAAATGTCTAGCGACCCGACTATATTGTACCTCCCAAATCATCTTGGCACTCTTGCTTGAAGGAACATAGAGGTGTCCTAGGTGCCATAATAGTGCACTCTGGAGGTGAAAATCAGGAACTTGCTTGCCTTCCAGGAGCATCTGGTATGTGTTGTCGAATTCTGAATCACTCTTGTAAAGATGCGGCCACCCTAAAGTCTTGTGTCCATAAGAGTTGAGCACAGTGGTTAGCACCATGACCGACGGTCGACTAAGGCAGTCTGCAACATTATTGGTGTTTCCCTTCTTGTACTTAATGTTCAAATGGAACTGTTGCAGGTATGTGGACCATTTGTTATGGCGCTCGTTCTGCAACTTTCCTTGTGTCTGTATGAACTGCAGAGGTCGGTGGTTTATGTGGATGGCTGTTTCCTTCCCCATAATATAATGCTTCCATTATCAACAGACCTGCGCAATGGAATACATCCTTTTGTCATAGGTGGAAATCTTTATGACTATGTCTGAAAGTGTCTCACTGTGATATGCCACTGGGTGCCCCTTCTAAGGAAGAACTGCAGCAATAGCATAGTTAGAGGCATCTGTCTCAATCTCAAATGATTGTTGTAGGTCTTGTAATGTCAGCACTGGTGCAGAGCAAAGATGACGCTTCAACTGGAAAAACGCCTTTTGTTGAGATTCAAACCAATTTTTTTTTTTTCTTTCGCTCCACTCTTGGTGACTTGACTCAAAGACCAGGTGATATGAGAGAACCCCAACATGAACCTGCAGTAGAAATTGGGAAGACCTAGAAATATGGAGAGCTCTGTTAGAGTGGTTGGGGTTGACCAATCCCGAATAACTTGTATCTTGGCTGGGTCCACATGCACACCCCTCTCATCAATGATGTACTCTAGATATTGAACCCAGGTCATACAAAAAGTGCATTTCTCCAGATTGGCATCCAATTTGTGTCATTGCAGGGTTTGGAAGACCTGTCGAATATGGTGGAGGTGTTCTTCCCAACTCTGGCTGAAGATCGGGATGTTGTCCAAATACACTACCACAAATGAGTTGGTGAAGGGAAACAAGATGTAACCCATCAGCCTCATGAAGGTTGCGGGGGCATTCGTCAACTCAAAATGCATGACCAACCATTCGAAAAGGCCCTCCTTGGATTTAAAGGAAATAGTCCACACATCAGAGGGTTCGACTGTTACCTAATGATAACCAGATGTCGAGTCAATCTTGCTGAAATATTTAGCCCCCTCGAGCTAGTCCAGAAGGTCATCAATCCATGGGATTGGATATCTATTCCGGATAGTGATCTTATTCAACGTTCGATAGTCCATACAATGTCTCTAAGTCCCGTCCTTATTTTGTACCAATACGATTGTGCTCCCACAGGGTGATGAACTCAACTTATTGTTCCCTTTCTGCAACAACTCCTGAATCTGCCTCTTGATTTCATCGTTCTCCATAACCGAGCGTCAATAGATCATCCCATTGGGTAGTAGCGCACCTGAGGTCAAATAAATGGAGTGTTTGACCTAACAATGTAGGGGTACCCCTATGGGCGAGGTGAAGATATCCCTGTACTCCTCCACGACCTTGTCCATTTGCTGTTATAGTGTAGAGGAGCCCTGTCTAGAGGTCGTGGATGTGGCCACAACCTTCTTCTTTCCATAAGGGCAAATCAGAAGGAAGACAAATTTCTTGGTCTAGGAAATGATCTTACTGCATTGCTTCACAGAGATCAAAGATATGGTGGTAAGCGATGCTACCTCCAGTATCGTATATAAATTATTGCCCAAATAAATAATAATAGTGCGAGGCCTAGACTCATACACAACATGACGCGTCCATAAGTATGATTGGCCTAATAATACATCACAAAACTTAAGAGGAGCAACATAACACAATACCTCATCTGTGAAGGGCTTGATGTTGTAGGGAAGGAAACTATAGTACATCTCCGTGCCGAGCGAGGAGATGTCCAGGAATTCCATCTCATCCTGGATGTACTTATGTAGGCAGTTGCGATACTTGAGCACCAAATTCCGCTCAGTATCCTTGATACCCAGCTTCGTGTGAAGGGTATGGAAAGTATTTGTGAACTATGGCACATCTTGGTCCCTTCCCTACCATAGAGTGGTCCACTTTATGTATTGATCTTCATATCTCCCGACAAGGTAATCCTGTTCCTTGATGGCATCTTGAAAAGAATTCCAACTGGGTACGGCTGAAAACAATGAGGGTTCACTCTCATCCTTTTGTTCACAGTAGGTTTCCCACCAGTCCTTGACGTGTGGGGCGGCTTTGAGAAGTGCAAAAGTAATATTTTCCTGATTGGAAAAGTCATGAACTGAAAAATATCCTTCCAACATATTTAACCATTTATCTACGACATCTGCATCTATCATGCCTTCAAATATTGGAATATCGACATTAAATTGTACCTTAAAAGGAGTAACCCCTCCAGAGTAGCTGCTGGATGAAGATGCATCACTTGTGGGTAGCCGTCGAAGGATTTGGGCAAAGTTATCCATCATCGCATCCCTATGTCACTGGAGGGCTTCCTCGAGCAACATTTTGAAAGGATCACCTACCCCCTCGTCTTTATTTTCTTCCGCCATGGGAGGTCATTGAGTTTTGCGAGGTTGATCCTGCAATGGTTCAACCAGATCAAGGCCTAACTCCTTATACCCTGACCTCATTGGGGACATGCAAAAAAAAATGGAGAAAGAGCTGACTGCTCTGATACACTGATTTGAACTTAAACAAGAACGCTACAACTTACAGATATAATCATAAACACAGAGATGCAGTAGAAAAACACTTCATTTCATTAATAGAAAAATACTAAACTATGCTTGCAAACATAATGGAAATAAGATAGCTCGGGTGATGGTAACTTATCTCTGGGAAGAGATGTGGCAGATACATGCCTCTGAATTGAGCTACAATGAGGCTCAAGGGCCTTTTTATTATTGAACAATAAGAGAAAACCCTAAACAACCAAAAAACATAACCCGAGGAGATGTAACACCAAGAGTTTACGGGCCCCGATGGGGTTAGTTGGGCAGCCAACTTCTTGGGGTCGTAACTTGGTCATATTATCTCCGTTTTACATGTATGATACCTCTTTGGAAATATCTCTCTAAGCACTACACTTGCTGACGCGATTGCGAGGAATTTTGCCCAAAAAAATGTCGTTTAGGGCCTCAAAATGGATTTGGAAGTTCAAGACTGGAAAAACTGCCAAAAATAGTAAACTGTGTTATAATTAAGGAAACTAAAAAACTGAAAGAAACAATGGTGAGGGTCCAAGTGGAATAGGCAAGTGGCCACCAATAGCCACCTGTATCATTTGCATCTATATATACTTCAAATATTAGAATGTCAAAGGTGATTTATACCTTAAAGGGAGTGGTGCCTCTAGAGTGACTGTTGGATGAAGATGCATCGCCTGTGGGTAACCGCTAAAGGATCTAGGCAAAGTTATCCATGATCGCGTTCCTCTGTTGCTCGAGGGCTTCCTCGAGCAATATTTTGAAAGGATCTCCTGATCCCTCGTCTTTCTTTTCTTTTGCCATGGGAGGTCGTCTAGGTTTGCAAGGCTAATCTTGCAAAGGTTCAACCAGTTCGAGCCCTCACTCCTTATACCATGACCTCGTTCGAGACATGCAAAGAAAAACAGAGAAAGAACAAACCGCTCTGGTACAACTCATATGGGCTTATATAGGAACGCAACAGAATATAGATACAAACATAAACACCGATATGCAATAGAAATGAAACTTCATTTCAGTAATATCAAAGAACTGAAATATGCTTATATACCAAATGGGAATAAACTAGCTTGGGCAATGGTAGCTTATCTCTGAGAAGAGATGTGACAGCTACATGCCTCTGAACTATGTTACAATGAGGCTTGGTGGTCTTTTTATCATTGAGAAACAATGAGAAACAATGAGGCTTGGGGTTTTGGCCAGTTGAGTTATTGAGAGCACTATTGTAACTGTGCTAGACATAGGGTAGGCTTTCATCCATGTGCATGGATGATTCGTGGTATACATGCACAAAATGTGCACGATAATCTTGTTGACAACCTCTATTTGGCCATTAGTTTTGGGGTGTAAGGTCGTGGACTTAGTGAGCTTCGTATCCAGCATCAACCAGAGGCTTGACCAAAATGTACCCAAGAACCCGTTGTCCCGATATGAGATAATGGATTGTGGGATACCAAAGTGTACCCACACTCAGTCAGAGAAGAGCTTAGTAGTGGCTTCCGCTGTGATACTTTTCTTACAGCCTGCCAGAATGGCCATTTAGAGAATTTGTCAACGACCACGAAAACATAGTCATTGCCATGCTTAGTAGAAGGAAGGCCCACCATGTGATCCATGGAGATGGATTCCCAAGGTCGAATAGGAGTAGGCAGGGAAGTATATAGGCCTTGCATATTGATGGTTAGTTTGGCAAAGACACATGCATTACAGGATTTGATGTACTTCATAACATCCTGTTGAATGTTCGGCCAATAAAAATACTTCTGAAACAATTCCACTGTTTTCTCTACTCTGAAATATCCAGTGACCCGCCTATAGTATGCCTCCCAAATCATCTTGGCATGCTCTCTTGAAGGAACGCAAAAGTGTCCTAGGTGGCATAATAGTGCACCATGGAGGTGAAAATCAAGAACTTTCTTTCCTTCCAGGAGCATAATGGTATGTGTTGCCAAATTCTGGATCGTTCTTGTAAAGATGCGGCCACCTCGAAGTCTCGTGTTCACAAGAGTCTAGCACAGTGGTTAGCGCCATGACCGACAATCGGCTAAGTAATCCTCTAACATTATTGGTGCTTCCCTTCTTATACTTAATGTTCAAATGAAACTGTTGTAGGCATGTGGACCATTTTGATTGCGACCATTGTGCAACTTCCCCTATGTTTGTATGCAATACAAGCATCGGTGGTCTGTGTGGATGACTGTTTTCGTCCCATAATGTAATGCTTCCATTGTCGGTAGGCCTACACAATGGAATACATCTCTTTGTCATGGATGGGATACTTTCAGGCTATGTCTGAGAGTGTCTTACTCTGATATGCCATTGGATTCCCTTGTTGAGTAAGAACTTTACCAATAGTATACTCGAAGGCATTTGTCTGAATCTCAAATGATTGTTGCAGGTCTAGTAATGTGAGCACTGGTGCAATGTAGAGACGATGCTTCACCTCAAAAAATGCCTTCTATTGGCATTTAGACCAAAAGAATTTTTCTTTCGCTCCACGCTTGGTGACTCGACTCAAAGGCCAAGTGATATAAGAGAACCCCAATACGAACCTGCAGTAGAAATTGACAAGACCCAGAAAGTTGTGGAGCTTTGTTAGAGTGGTTTGGGCTAGCCAATCTCGAATAACTTGTATCTTGGTTGTGTCCACATGCACACCCCGCGCATCAATGATGTACCCCAGATATTGAACCTGGGTCATACCAAAAGTGTATTTCTCCAGATTGGCACACAATTTGTGTTGTCGTAGGGTTTGGAAGACTTGTCGAATATGGTGGAGGTGCTCTTCCCAACTTTGGCTGAAGATCAGGATGTCGTCCAAATACACTACCAGAAATGAGTTGGTGAAGGGGCACAAGATGTTTTCCATCAACCTCATGAAGGTTGTGGTGGCATTCATCAACCTGAAAGCCATGACCAGCCATTCGAAAAGGCTCTCATTAGATTTAAAGGCAGTCTTCCACACATCAGAGGGTTCGATTGGTACCTAGTATAACCAAACTTCAAGTCGATCTTGCTGGAATATTTAGCCACCTTGAGCTGGTCTAGAAGGTCATTAATCCGTGGGATTGGATACCTATTCCGGACAATGATATTATTTAGCACCTGATATTCAATACAAAGTCTCCAGGTCTCGTCCTTCTTCTGTACCAATACGATCAGGCTCCCACAGGTTGATGAACTCAGCCTAATGTACCCTTTTTGAAATAACTCATGAATCTGCCTCTTGATTTCATCATTCTCCAGAACAGAGCATTGATAGATCGGCCTGTTGGGTAATGACATGCTCAGGGTCAGATCGATGGAGTGCTTGACCTAACAGTATAGGGGTACCCTTATGGGTGAAGTGAAGATATCACTGTACTCCTTTGTGACCTTGTCCATCTGTTGCTGTCGTGTAGAGAAGCCTTGTCTGGAGGCTACAAATGTGGAAAGAACCTCCTTATTTTCCAGAGGGCGAATCATATGGAAGAAAAATTTCTTAGTTTGGGAAATGGTCATATTGGATTGATTCATAGAGATCAAAGATATGGTGGTAGGTGGTGCTACCTCCGGTGTCTTGTA
Source organism: Pinus taeda (assembly GCA_000404065.3). NCBI lineage: Eukaryota > Viridiplantae > Streptophyta > Pinopsida > Pinales > Pinaceae > Pinus > Pinus taeda. The sequence goes on along the minus strand of APFE031095858.1, from coordinate 62,362 downwards.
TAACTTATTTCCCAAATAAATAATAATAGTGCAAGGCCAAGACTCATACAAAACATGAAGCTTCCATAAGTATGGTTGACCTAATAATACATCACAAACCTCAAGAGGAGAAACATCATATAGTACCTTATTTGTGAAGGGTTTGATGTTGTAGGGAAGGTGACACTACTTCATGACGCAGAGATCTCGTCCTCAGTGAAGCCACTCGATGGTGTATGACTGCAGGTGTGGTGTGGTTGGTAAGCCCAACCGCTTCATGACCTCTGCTAAAAAGAAGTTATTTTGGCTTCCGCTGTCGATAATGAGCTACAACAAAGAACCCTTCACTCACATATGTGAGTGGAAGAGCTGCTCCCCCTCCCCTAGATCATTGGGCTCAATATTCTAGAACTTAGTGGTGGCAATGGTGGCATTGGGCTCCACGCCAATAATCTACTTCCCTTTGTCGTTCCCCTTGTCTTCTTCTGACTCAAGGTTAGAACATGCATTTGATTCGGAAGCTTTCAACTCAACCACCAATCACTGCTTGGCTTGACACTCACTTGTGTTGTGAGTGAGGCTCTTATGGAACTCACAATATTTCCCCGTGTCCTTCTTTATCTTCATGGAGTTGTTCTTTTCTTGCAACTTTGGTGGGTTGTCTTGGGTCGCCTTGCCTTGGCTTTGTCCTTTGTTTTGTGGTTTGGGGGCACATTGCCCTTGCTTCAAAATCATAGATCCAAAGTATCGCTTCTTATGTTTAAATTTCTATTTGATCTTGACAATGTATCGATAGGTGGCGCCAAGCAAGGATATGTCCAATAACTCCATCTCATCTTGGATGTACTTATGTAGACAACCGCGGTACTTGAGTACCAAATGATGCTCAAGATCCTTGAAACCAAACTTCATTCAAAGGGTATGAAAAATATTAGTGAACGGTAACACGTCTTGGTCCCTTCCTTGCTGCAACATGGTCCACTTTATGTATTTATCATCATATCCCTCGACAGAGTAATATTGTTCCTTGATGGCGTCTTGGAAAGAATTTCAAGTGGGTGCGGCTGAAAACAGTGAGGATTCCCTCTCGTCCTTTTGTTCACAATAGGTTTCCTTTTAGTCCTTGACATGGGGGGCGACTTTGAGGAGTGAAAAAATAATATTTTCCCGATTGAAAAAGTCATGAAACAAAAATATCCTTCCAACATATTTAATCATCTATCTATGACACTTGCACCTATATGGCCTTCAAATAAGGGAATGTCAAAGTTGACTTGTACCTTAGAGGGAACAGTTGTTGGATGAAGATGCATCGCTTGTGGGTAGCCGCTGAAGGATCTAGGCAAAGTTATCCATCATCGCGTTCCTTTGTCGCTCGAGGGCTTCATTGAGCAATATTTTGAAAGTATCTCATGCTCCCTTGTCTTTCTTTTCTTCTGCCATGGGAGGCCATCAGGGTTTGTGAGGTTTGTCTTTCAAAGGTTCAACTAATTCGAGCCCTAACTCCTTTATACCCTGCCCTCGTTGGGGACATGCAAAGAAAAACAGAGAAAGAGCAGACCACTCAAATACCACTAATTCGGGATGATACAAGAACATAACAGAATACAAAGACAAACATAAACACTGAGATGATGCAGAAATAAAATTTCGTTTAACTAATATCAAAGGACTATAATATGCTTACATACATAATGGGTATAAACTAGCTCGAGTGATGGTATCTTATCTATGAGAAGAGATATGGCAGCTACATGCCTTTGAATTGTGTTACAATGAGGCTCGATGACCTTTTTATCATTGAGAAACAATGAGAAATCATAAACATCCAAAAGCCTAACCCTAGGAGATGAAGCACCAAAAACTTGTGCGCCTTGTTGGGGTAAGTTGGAACGTAAACTTCCTGGGGTTGTAACTTTGGCATACGATCTTCGCTTGGCTATCATAATACCTCGTTTCAAAGATCTCGAATAGGAGGCTTAAATCAAATGGGATATTGATTTATCACTTTTCTAGTCTCTTAGTTTTCCCTAAAAATGTCGTTTAGTCTCTTAAAATAGCTTTGGAAGTTTAGGACCAAAAAAACTACCAAAAATAGTAAGTTGTGCTACAATTAAGGAAACTGAAAAGAAACAATGGTGGGGGTCCAAGTGGAATAGGTGATTGTCCACCAATATCCACCTGGATTAGTCCTCCCCCCTTAAGAAGCAGTGGTCCCTATTGCGTTGAGTGCCTCCACGAGATGGGGAAATTTTTCTTGAACTTGGTACCTGGTGAGCCACTTTCCTTGGTGAAGGAGTTGGCCAACTTTGACAACCCGTTACAATTACATATTTTGTTGTTGAGTGTTCTTGATTTGTGTGTCCATGATCCAATTAGTTGTGGTTTGTTCCATGCAACTTGGTTTTAGCTCTATTGGTGTGAGTTGTTCTGCAATGTCTGATTTGTCCAGTGATGGTGGAAAGTATGGCCAAAGGCGATCCGCATTGAACATTAGATGTAGGCCAAGAAATGGGGGACTGTTGAGCTCAAAATCATTATTTCTCACAACCTTAGTGATGGTTTAAGGCCCATTTCAAAGCAGGTGAAACTTGTGGTGGGCTCCATTGCGACGCTCCTTCTACAAATGTAACCAATCTTTTTCGCCCATCTAGAACCTGTGTGGCACCCGATGTTAATCATGACACTTCTTGTACTTAGCATTGACTCTATCCAATATGTCATGGACCTATTGGCGAATGTGTTGAACGCACTCAATGAAGCTGTTAGCCCTGTTAGCTTCAACCTGGACATGAGTTGAACCTACTTGAGTAGTGGAAAATGGTATGGCCACATCAATGGGACATAATGGCTGGAATCCTAATCCCACCTGAAAGGCGTTGTGCCTAGTTGAGCTATGGAGAGCTCAATTGTAACTGGTTTTGAAATAGGGGAGAATTTCATCCCATGTGCATGGATGCTTCAAGTTGTACATGTGTAAAAATGTGCATGATAATCCTCTGTTTGGTCATCAGTTTGGGGTTGGAAGGCAGTGGACTTAGTGAGATTGGTATCCAACATCGACCAAAGGCTTGACCAAAATATACCCAGGAACTTGCTGTCTTGATCTGAGATAATGAAATGTGGGATCCTAAAGTGTGTGTAAACTTGTTCAAAGAAGATCTTAGTAGTGGCGTTTGTTTTTTTCTTGCAGGCCGCTAGAATTTCCATCTTAGAATATCTGTCGACGACCATGAAAATGTAGTCATTGCCATGCTTAGTAGAAGGAAGGCCTAACATGTAAACCATGGAGATGGATTCCCAAGGCTGATTAGGAGTAGGCAAAGAAGTATATAGGATTGCTTCTTGATGGTCAGTTTCGAAATGGCACAAGTAGTGCAGGATCTGATGTACTTCCCAACATCCTGTCGAAGGTTCGACCAATAAAAATACTTTTATAGCACTGCCACTATTTTCTCTACACTGAAATATCTAGCTAAGCGATTGTAGTGCTCCTTCCAAATCATCTTCACACGCTTGCTTGAAGGAATACAAAGGTGTCCCAAGTGGCATAATAGTGCACCCTGGAGGTGAAAATCAGGAAATTTCTTGCCCTCCAACAACATCTAGTATAGGTTGCTGAATTTTGGATCACTCTTATAAAGATGTGCTCACCCCGAAGTATCATGTCCACAGAAGTTGAGCACAATGGTCAGCGACATGACCGGCAGTCAACTAAGGTAGTTTGCAACATTATTGGTGCTTCCCTTCTTGTACTTAATGTTCAAATGGAATTGTTGCAGGTATGCAGACCATTTCTGATGGCAATCATTTTGCATCTTTCCTTGTGTCTATATGAACTACAGGGGCCGATGGTTTGGGTGGATGACCGTTTCCTTCCCCATAATGTGATGCTTCCGTGATTGGCAGACCTGCACAATGGAATATATCTCTTTGTCATAGGTGGAATACTTTCAGACTATGTTTGAAAGTGTCTCACTGTGATATGCCACTGGGTGCCCCTGTTGAGTAATAACTACACCAATAGCATTGTCGGAGGCATCTATCTCAATCTGAAATGGTTGTTGTAGGTCCGGTAATGTGAGCATTAGTGTAGAGCAGAGATGATGCTTCAACTAAAAAAACCCCTTATGTAGGGATTCAAACCAAATAATTTTGATTTTGCTCCACTCTTGTTGACTTGAATCAAAGGCCAAGTGATATGAGAGAAGCCCAACATGAACCTACGGTAGAAATTGGCAAGACCCAGAAAGCTGCGGAGATCTGTTAGAGTGGTTAGGGCTGGCCAATCCTGAATAACTTGTATCTTGGTTGGGTCCACATGCACGCCCCACTCATCAATAATGTACCCCAAATATTGAACTTGGGTCATACCAAAATTGCATTTCTCCAGATTGGCACACAATTTGTGTTGTCACAGGGTTCGGAAGACCTGTCGAACATGGTGGAGGTGCTCTTCCCAACTTTCGCTAAAGATCAGGATGTCGTCCAAATAAACTACCACGAATGAGTTGGTGAATGGTCGCAAGATGCCGCCCATTAGCCTCATGAAGTTTGCGGGGACATTCGTCAACCCGAAAGGCATGACCAACCATTCGAAAAGGTCCTCCTTGGATTTGAAGGTAGTCTTCCACACATCGTAGGGTTCAATTTGTACCTGGTGATAACCAAACTTCAAGTCAACCTTGTTGAAATATTTACCCCCCTTGAGCTGGTCCAAAAGGTCATCAATTCATGGGATTGGATACCTATTCCGAACAGGGATCTTATTCAGCACCCGATAGTCAATACAGAGTCTCCAGGTACCATCCTTCTTCTGTACCAACACTATCAGGCTCCCACAGGGTGATGAACTCGGCCTGATGTGCCCTTTCTGCAACAACTTCTGAACCTGCCTCTTGATTTCATCATTCTCTAGAACAGAGTGTTGATAAATCATCCCATTGGGTAGAAATGTGCCTAGGGTCAGATTGATGGAGTGTTTGACCTGATAGTCTAGGGGTACCCCTGTGGGTGAGGTGAAGATATCCTTGTACTCCTCCACGAACTTATCCTTATGTTGCTGTTGTGCGGAAGATCCCCATTTGGATGTCGCGGATATGGCCACAACCTTATTATTGCCCCGAGGGCGAGTTATAAGGAAGACAAATTTCTCGGTCTGGGAGATGATCTTATTGCATTGCTTCGCAGAGATCAAAGCGATGGCAGTAGGTGGTGCTACCTTTGGTATCTTGTATAACTTATTGTCTAAAGAAGTAATAATAGTGTGAGGCCTAGACTCATACACAACATGACGCTTCTATAAGTATGGTTGGCTTAATAAGACATCACAAACCTCAAGAGGAGCAACATCACACAATATCTCTTTTGTGAAGGGCTTGATGCTATAGGGCAGGTGACATTGTTGGCTGACACAAAGATCTCACCCTTGGTGAAGACACCAAATGGTGTATGGTTGCGGGTGTGGTGTGGTTGGTAGGCCCAACCGCTTCACGACCTCTGCTGAAATGAGGTTCTTTTGGCTTCCATTGTTAACAATGAACTGCAATGGAGAACCCTTCACCCACATATGTGAGTGGAAGAGTCGCTCCACCTCCTCTGGACCTTTGGGCTCTATCTTTTGGAGCTTGGTAGTGGCAACGGTGGAACTGGGCCCTGCATCAATAATTTGCTTCCTTTTGTCATTCCCCTTATTAGTTTCTGACTCAAAGTTGGAACATGGATCTGATTTGGAAGCTTTCAGCTCGACCACAAATGACTTCTTGGCTCAACACTCATTTGTGTTGTGAGTGGGGCTCTTATGGAACTCACACCATTTCCTAGTGTCCTTCTTTGTATTCATAGTGTTGTTATTTGCTTGAGGCTTCGGTGGGTTGTCCTATGTCATCCTGCCTTGGATTTGTCTTTTCTTCTATGGTTTGGGGGTGCCTTTACCTTGCTTCGAATTCACAGATCCAAAGTCTCGCTTCTTTGGGTTAAATTTCTTCTCGATGTTGACAACGTATCGATAGGCAGTTCCAAGCGAGGAGATGTTCAAGAACTCTATCTCGTCCTGGATGTACTTGTGTAGACAACCATCATACTTGAGTGCCAAATGTCGTTCAAAATCCTTGATACCCAACTTTGTGCAAAGGGTATGAAAAATATTTATGAACTCTGACATGTCTTGTTCCCTCCCTGCTTCAACGTGGTTCACTTTATGTATTTATCTTCATAGTTATTGACAGGGTAATATTGTTCCTTGATGGCATCTCAGAAATAATTCTAAGTGGGTGTAGTTGAAAATAGTGAGGATTCCCTCTCTTCCTTTTGTTCACAGTAGGTTTCCTACCAGTCCCTAACATGAGGGGTGACTTTGATAAGTGCAAAAGTATTATTTTCTTGATTGGAGAAGTGTTGAATCAAAAAATATCCTTGCAACAGATTTAACCATCTATCTATGACATCTGCATCTATTTAGCATTCAAATATGGGAATGTCAATGTTGAAATGTACTTTAAATGGAGTGGCGTCCCTAGAGTGGTTGCTGGATGAAGATGCGTTGTTTGTGGCTAGCCGTTGAAGGATCTGGGCAATGTTATCCATCATCACGTTCCTCTGTCACTCGGGGGCTTCCTTGAGCAATATTTTGAAAGGATCTCCTGTTCCATCGTCTTTATTTTCTTCCGCAATAGGAGGTCATTTGGGTTTGCGAGGCTGGTCTTGCGAAGGTTCAACAAGTTCGAGCCCTAACTCCTTATACCCTGACCTTGTTGGGGACATGCAAAGAAAAATAGAGAAATAACATACCACTTTGATACCACTGATCTGGGCTTCTACATGAATACAATATAATACATATACAAACATAAACACTGAGATGCAACACAAATAAAACTTCATTTCATTAATATCAAAGTACTAAAATATGCTTACATCCCGAATGGGAATAAACTGGCTCGGGCGATGGTAGCTTATCTCTTAGAAGAGATGTGGTGGCTACATGCCTCTAAACTATGTTACCATGAGGCTCGGTAGCCTTTTTATCATTGAGAAACAATGAAAAATCCTAAACATAAAAAAACCTAACCCTAGGAGATGAAGTGCCAAAAGCTTGTGGGCCCCGTTGGGGTAAGTTGGAACGTTAACTTCCCAGGGTCATAACTTTGACATACGATCTTCGTTTGGCTATCATAATACCTCATTTCGAAGATCTCAAAGAAAAGGTCGAAAATAAATACATAAATTAATTTTGCACTTTTCCAGTTTCTCAATTTTCCCTAAAAACAATATTTAAACCCTCAAAATGACTCTGAAGTTTAGGACCCAAAAAGCTACCTATATAGTAAGTTGTGCTACAATTAAGGAAATTGAAAAGAAACAACAGTGGGGTTCCAAGTGGAATAGGCGGGTGGCCACCAATATCCACCTAAATCAGTCCACCCCCCTTAGGAACTAGTTGTCCCCATTGCATTGAGTGCTTCCATGAGATGGGGAAACTTTTGTTGAACTTAGTCCCTGGTGAGCCACTTTCCTTGGTGTAGGAGTTGGCCAATTTTGACAACTCGATACAATTGGACCTTCTACTGGAGAAGTTTGTGATCTACATGTCCATGAACTGATCAGTTGTGGCTTGTTCCATGCGGTCTAGGTTTAGCTCTATTAGTGTGAGATGTGCTCCAATGTTTGATGTGTCCATTAATGGTGGAAAGTATGGCTGAAGGTGGTCCACATTGAACATTGGATGCAGGCCAAGGAATGGGGGAATGCTGAGCTCAAAATAATTGTCTCCCACAACCTTAGTGATGTTGTAAGGCCCATATTGGAAACTTGCGGTGGGTCTTATCAGCCTATTTTACCCCCTAGGGTCAATGTTCCTTAATCCTCATAGCTATTTAACTTTTTCCAGGCCTTAGACTCTCTTTTTGCAGTCATACTTCCCAGTCGCATGGATGGAGACCTATGAGAGTGACTGAAGCCTCCCAATCTCTCCCAGGCCTTCCTTCTGTGAGAAAATGTGGCCTTTTTCAGTATTTTCTATGTTCGCGACTCAGGATGTCTTCTAGAGTGTCTTGGTCCCTAGGATATTAGTTCATCTCATCACTTATTCGAGCTGGTCAAGACCTTAACATTTAGAAGTTTCCATGACTTCTCATCATCTTGAGCGTCTACATTCGTCCTCTCGAAACCTCTATTCTACCTATTTATGCTGGACCATTTGAGAGTGTTAGGCTAGTTTTGGAGAGCCAAATTCAGGGAAAGTTAGAGATCCTGAGTCTATGCTGCCATTTTGTTGCTAGAGAGAAAGCTTGTGAGGTTCTTGTTGCTTGGGTTATTGCTCTTCATGCTCATTTTCTTGTCATAGAGGTGAGACTCTACGAGATCACAGAGAGGAAGCTTTGAGGTCAAGTTATAATGTTGTATTCTGATTTTGATATTTTATCAATAGAAAGTGACATGTTCCTTCCCTGCATTCATGTGTATTCAACAATTCTTCATAGTTGTTTTAGATGCTTTGATCTAACGATCTTTTGAGGAAGGTCACTTGTCATATTTGCATGTTTGTGGTTGTGCGTAGGTATTAAGATTAGTAGGGGACGAGGTAGATCGCTCGAGTGGAGCGTAGGAGTCCACATTAGACACAAAATCCTTCCCCAACCTACGTGGAGGCCAGGTGCAAACATTTTCTCTCATAGCATCTAGGAACATTTGATTGTTGCTTGATTGAGCATTGGGTTGGGATTCCATTGTAGGTATGTTGTCTATTTTGATTTTATTGTCTGGTGATCTTATTCGTGCACAAGATCATAGAGTAATAGCTCCTTGCATGCAAATTTTGATGCAACATAAGTGCTTTTAATGAGAGAATTCTTGCTTTGTGTCCACTTTGCCTTGGGTCTTTGGTCATTTCTCTTCTGTTCTGGTTTTTTTAGCTTCCTCCAATTTTTCCGACTCTTTGCGACTATTTTCAGGGTTTATTTGTTTGAATATTTTGATTTTTTCTCAACCCGTGCACTTGTTTTTTGAGAATTCTTAGTTTTCTCCCCAGTTGCTCCCTTTCAGTTAACAACAGAGCGACTGACTGAATTTAGTTTGAATTGTGCGTGCGACCAGGCTTCTAGCCCTGAAAAATTTATTTTGGTCCTCAAAAATTTCTATCTTTGTCCTTGATCTGTTTGAGCTCTCTATTTACTGGCTGGACCTGGTCCAAATCCATTTTCTGTTGTGTGATTTCCATAAATTTTCTTTCCTTTATCAGGAGAATATTTTTGTCATGTTTGGGGCATTGATCTTCTTGACTTTTGCTTATTTATTGCAAATATTTTGGATCTATTGGTGTTTGTTGATATCTAGTTGCTGATTTTTTGTAGATCTGAGCCAATTCTTATTGGTATGTTTGGGATCTTGCATTGCTTGTGGTCTTCAAGGTTCTCTTGAGGATTTCTTCTGTGCTTTGGTTGAGGACTAGTGTTCTCATTTTTAGATATCATATTCAGATATGTTTGGTTGCTTTTGGTGACTATTTGGATCTGTTTCCTATCCAATTTGTGGTTTCTTCTTGCCTTTGTGTGGTTTTGTCGCTTGTTTTTCGGTGATCTTTTCTTTTTCTTGTTTGTTTTTGTCACAATTGGTGTTGTTGTGATTGGTTGTGTAGCTGTCATCTAGAATAGTTCATTTGAGCACATTTTTGATTGCTTTATATCACTCTCGTTTGATCTTATTAGGCCTTCCTACCTCTAGGGTTTGGTTTTAACATTTGTAGAATATTGGCCTTAGTTGATCCATTATGCTACAACCCTAACTTGTTGACATTGCCTTCCTTTTTCACTTTTGGCTCTTTTTTTTTAAATTACTTGAGTGTGTTTTCTTCTTTGTCTTTGTTTTCGTAGCTTTGACGTTGATGAGGATCTTCAATAGGTACATCATAAGGGTCATAATTCCACCCTTGAGGTTTAGAACTCTCTTTCTCACATTTATTTATATTTTTTGTTACATTATACTTAGTGAGAGGGGTAAAAGATGTTTTGTTATGTCATGTGGCCTAATATGGTTTAAATGCAGGAAATGGAGCATTTTTTAGATGATTTCAATGTAGGAGCTTGGAGTAGACAACAGGGAGAGATTCTAGGAGGGTTTCAACCTCCTTAACTCCCTCGATAAGCCAAAATCACCACAAACTCTCTCATCGGCTCGAGGTCATTAGCATCCAAGTAGGACAAGGTCATTGACAACTAAACAAATGTAGTCAAAGAAGATTTAGATCCACCCTTGTCGAGTTTTTGGAGACAAACATTCCTATTTTCTAGGGAGTTGTTAGTAGCTACCCTCTTCTATAAATAAACATGCCAAAGAGCTCATTGGGATTCAAACTTTGTTTTTAGCTAAGAAGCTATTGAGCTCAAGCACTTGATACTGTTATTTTTTTACTGGTTATTGTAGAAATTCCCACAGTAGGTCAACATATTATGCAATATACTAAAGCAAAATACAAGATCTACTTCTACAACAAACTTTGCGGAAGCTTAATCAAATTGAGCAAGATGAATTGAACACATATAACTAATAAGAAGAAATCAATCACACATAACATAGAAGAAATAACCCGGGGAAAGCCTCAGCCTAAAACCCCAACTCTGTATTATCATACAAGTGGAAATATAGTCCGGATTACAAAAGGAATCAGCTCACAAGCTATCTCGCTCTCTCTGCAATCCCTTTGCTGCTCATAGACAGTCAAAGGCCTCTCTCAAACCTTCTCCTTTGCCCTCCAAGCCTCCTATTTCTTTGCACAATTTTCCTTGGGGTCCAGTGCAACCACTTGTGTGAATTGGCCTCTTCACATGCTCACTAACCTCTGATCCAACTGCGCAATCCTGAAGGAGATAAATACTTCTCCATGGATGAGCTTCCTTTATAGGAAAAATCCATCCAACTGATAATACACTATCCCTCCTCTGATCTCAACTGGGTCTCTATCTGAACTGACATGCATGAGTTATTCATGAGAGAATATTCAGTTATCTGAAGTGTAGTAGTTATATGCAGGCATGCATTAACTAATTGAAATCACATTAAATTAAACGAACTGTTTAAATCAATCTAACTGGACTTGACTCAGTTAACTGAGCCAACTAATTACAACTCAAATTAGAACTCATCCTTATCTCTTTAACTGATGGATAAATTCCTCAATTAATAGAGAAACTGTTGCATGTCCTCACATAGACTTCATGTTTGATTTTTCACAACTAATTAACCCATGGTGAATTAATTAATTTATTTTCAAACAGCTATTAAGTTCAAATTCGAATTTTACTTCCTATTTTAGTCTAGGGACTGACTAAAATTGGAATCCATCCCAAACTACTAAAAATAGCAATGTTATTTTTAGCACTTCCATTTTTCATTCCCTGTTGCTCAATCCAGCACTGGTACCCAAACTTCTATTTATAATAGTGCTATTTTTAGCACTTATATTTTTGGCATTTCTTGTTGCCATTTTCAACTGTTTCGTGATGTATTTGACATTGATGCAATGATAATGAGAAGTTTATTATTGATCCGTCATTGAGTTAGTTCCAGAGGGCTAAGGCTCTTGGGTTTGGGCCCAACCCCAACGGCTTAGATCCCTCTTATATATTGGTATTTATTTTTAGCTTAGAATGTTTATTAGTTCTCTGCATTTCATTAGAACATAACTCGTCAAAAATCTCATGATTGCAACCTCTATCTCATCCCTCTCACGGGAGCATGAATGGAAGAATCCATAATCACAATCCAAAAATTCTATGTTTATGATTTCTTGGAAGAATTTCTATGTTAATCATCTTGTTTTGCATATGTTTGTTGTAGCTTAGAAGTGGATTTATTGACTAGATCAATTTTTTTGGCATATATTAGATGGTATTTAAATTCAACTCATCTTTTCCACCATTGGTTTTTATTTTGTCAATGATAAAAAGTGTATGTGCATATGATGTTGTAGGGTTGTTTGGAAATGTAGGCAAGGGGCCTTTCACCATCTCCATCTAGGACTTCTTCACCCTCTTTGACGAATCCCAAAATTCTGTTCTGGAGCTCATTCCCTTAGGTCACCGTGAGCAACACTCTTAGTTCAAAATAGGCCTTCCTGAGGTGTTGAGCTTGGATAGGGGTCTTGGACACCTTTCATCCATCTACCACAACCTCCATCCATCTTTCCATCCTTTGATCTCATCATTCATACCTCCTAAACCTTCTCGGCAACCTTCCTGTAGCATTACAGGCCTTGCTGTAGCATGCCTGTAGAAACCTGTTTCACCCTCTCTTTCAACCTGTGATGCAATTTTGACTTAGTTTCGGATTGGGTTGACCCCCGGTTGTGACTCCATAATCAAGGGTAGCAGCTAGGCTGTTCCAACCATCCTTTTCTTTCACTGCAAGATATAATAGCATTAGTTTCTTTGTCACAGATTTAGTACAAATAGAACATTGATTTATATGCAAGTGTGAACTACATAGATGATGCATGGAATATTGAGTAATGATTTGGTAGGGTAGTTTCATGTTTGCAAGTGGATTTGGTAGCTAGATGGTTGATTGCAAAACAATGTAGTTCTATTTATGCAAGTAGTGTAGCTCTTGTTTTCTTTCATGAATTGATTCAGTAAAATTTACAAGTTAATAACATCTAAAATTTGAGGTTTAAAGAACATTTTCCTTTTTGTCATTAGAGCTAGCTTCTGAATTGCACCTTCAATAGTTAATTGCCTTCTAATTTAGTAGAAAGAATGGTCTTGTAGCACTATTGAAATGCCTTAGTTGAGGGTGGCATGAGTAGCATCCCATCCATTGTGTATATAGCACTATCACCTTGAATTTTGTACGAACCCCAGGTTGATAAATAGAGTTGAAGAGCCCTTGGGAGTTGCAGCACTCTTAGTGCAATACTAGGGCTCACCACTTTTTGGTGTCGTTGCCGGGGAGGTGTCTAGGTAGATGTTATTTATGCTTAAGCATTATTTTATGTTTTGCATTCAGCTTTGAAAAAATCACATAAAAGAGAAAAAAATCATTTCATGCCTCATAGGAATAGAGATACTTAAGGAAAATTCTTACCAAACACCCCCACACCCTTAAACAATCAACCTTCACTCTTCTTTAGTGACTGTTAACTTCCCTCTCTAGCCATAGGGGAGTTAGAAGACCTTTTAGGTGAACAATATGAGATCTTTTAAGAACCTATTAGGGAAGAAGAAGAACCCATTTCACCTACCAAAACCATGGATGAAAACAAGAACATTGATTTTTTTCCTATCAGAGAGACTAATGGAGAGGCTATAATGAAGAATATAAGCCCTACTAGCCTTCCACACTTCCATAGCTTAACCTATGAGAATCCTGATACTTTTATGTTGTATGTAGGACCTATGACTATTCCTTTGATGACCAGAAGCTTAAGTTATTTCCATCTACCCTTAAAGATGTAGCCTTGCACTGGTTTATGGGTCTGCCTAGGGATAACATCACTACCTGGGCTCAAATGCAACAAGCTTTTAATAACAAGTACATGGACTATTGTAGGTCCAAAGAAACCAAGGAGGAAACATTTATAATGATTCTTGGACCCGCTAAATCCCTAGAGGACTATGAGGAGAGATTTCTACTCAGTTATAGGAGGGTCAGATGCACCCTTTATCCCGAGTCACTTAAGCTAGTTCTTCTCTGAGGGATCAGGGAGGACATATTGGAAACCCTCAACATTATTTTTGGGGGATATATCTATCGATTATCCTACGATGACATCAAAACAATGTTCAAAAATCACTCTAGGGCTACTAGGAAGAAGGGTAGGGCTAGTCAAACCTTGGTCAGTTCATCTCCTTCCACAAAATCCATCAAGAATGAGATTGGGAACATGTTGGAGGACCTTAAAAGTGAAATTTTGCATACCTTTGCTTTGAAAATGGATACCATGCAGATCAAGAGTATACAAGAGGAAGCAGAGAGGGCTCTAGCTATTTTCTGCCCTAAATGCACTAGAAGGCACCCCAAAAATGAATGCCCATTAAATGTCATAGAGGTTTGCTCAGTCTGTGAGGAAAACCATGCCATAGATAAATGTCCTTCTTTGCCTAGTTTAAAAGCTATATACCAAGGGTAAGAAGGTAGGGCTAAGAAACCTTGCTTTATAAATCAAAGGAGGCCTCAATGACCTCGGCCATACCAGTAGGGCATGCAAGGTGAATCTTACTCTTATTACCATCCGAACCAGAATGCACCCTTGCTACCCTGGTATTCTTCCACTCATCCATCATGGTCCACACATCATTCTTGGCCTTATGCTCATCAGTATCCTCCCCAACCTGTCAACTAATCATTTCAGTCATATGCTTCTCAACATCCTTAATGGAATAACCCATCACAGGGGTGGAGGCCTCAACTCAGCAACCTCCTTCTTTACTACCTCCACCTCCATCTCAACCATAAATCACTCATCCTGCTCCACCCAATCAACCTCAAATGCCTACTCAACCTAATTCGAACCCAAATAACAAGCAAGCACAACAGTTCTACAATGGAGAGACATCTTACCCTGCCTATGTTGTAGAGATTCAAGAAATCAACCTCAGTTATGGAAGAGTGCTTCCAGATAACCAACCTCCATCTCCACCTGAGGAAATTAAAGAGGAAAAGGAAGAAAGTACCCCTCAAGTAAATCCACCCCTCAAGTAAATCCACCCTATTTTCCTGACAGATTGATCCATCCTAACCAACACACCCCATAAGAGACTGAACTTCTTGGAGAATTGAAGAATATGTGTGTTAAAATACCCCTCCTCTAAGCTATCAAGGATGTTCCTATCTATAGTAAGCTTATCAATGAAAAATGTTTCAAACACCACGGGAGAAGAAAAAGGGACACCCCCACCATAAATGTTATTGGTCAATTATCTGATTTTATGTTGGGGAGAGTGATTTGTCCAAGATATTTAGACCATGGAAGTCTAGTAGTAGATGTGCACTTTGATGGCATCATTGTCCCTCATACCTTGATTGATCTTGGGGCTATCATCAATGTGATGATTAAATAAACCATGTTAAAACTAAACCTCCAAGGATCCTTTAGAAAGACCACTACAGTGCTGCAACTTGCAAATATATCCACAATGGCTCCTGAGGGAGTTGTTGAGGATGTAATGGTCTCTATCGACTCCTAGGAGTATCCTGCTTACTTCTTGGTTCTCCAAACGAAAACCAAATTCAATGGTTATCTTATCATCTTGAGAAGGCCATGGTTAGCCACTACTGATGCTTACATTAGTTGTAGGGTTGGGAACATGACCATTAAGAATGGGCATTTGTCCAAACAATTAGTATTTTACCCCCTACTCAGCCATCCATTGAGCATGACTTACCCCTATGGCTAGAAGAGGAGGAGGAAGATGAAGTGTATAATACAACATCCCATCTAATATGTACCCTAAATGCTATTATAGGAGGGGGGAAACCTGGTGATGATGACCTCATTGACCAGATCCTCCAGAACCAATCCCCCAATACCATGCCTCTTGATGAGCTTGTGGAAGACTCTGAGAGTAGTCCTTGGATTGAATTATGCTTAGTTGACCCAAATCCTCCCCATGTCAAAGTTGTGGAATTTGGTCCATCTAAGAATTTGGTCCATCTAAAACCTTAAAGATTAACCCCTCTCTCTATCAACCAACCAAGAAGAGAAGTTGTGCAAGATGTTGAGAGATCACTTAGATGCTTTTTCTTGGAACTATAAAGAAATGAAGGGGGTGCATCTCTCAGTTTGTACTCATCACATCTACATCAAGGACGGATGAAAACCTATGCACCAACCTTAGAGGAGGATGAACCCAACGCTCAAGGACATAGTAGAGGAATAATTTCAAAATTTTCTGGATGCAGGGTTTATATACCCCATCTTAGGTAGTGAGCAGGTGTCCCCTCTATTTTTGGTCCCAAAGAAGAATGCGAAGTTGAGGATTTGTGTGGATTACAGAGAACTGAATAAAGCCACCAAGAAAGACTATTTCCCTTTGTCTTTCATTGATCAAGTTTTAGATGGTCTTGCAGGGAATAAGTTCTTCTCTTTCCTAGATGGATCTAGTGGTTACAATCAAATCTAGATCAACGCTGAGGATTAGGATAAAACTACATTCACATGTACTTGGGGTATCTTTGCTTATAGGGTCCTCCCTTTCAGTCTATGTAATGCCCCTTCCACTTTTCAAAGGGAAGTGTTACACTAAAATTTGTCACCATGACTATCTGCAGTTAGTATGGCTCCATCAACAGTCATACTATCCTCCTTGTCAAGCCTTATACCTCTGCTCTCCATGTCAAACTTCAAGAAAGAGAGAAAGTCATTAAAAAACATGTT
>APFE031095858.1:0-17802 GCA_000404065.3 Pinus taeda | reverse complement strand
ATCGAAGTAAAAAAGAAAAACTTGCATATAACTGCATCAGGGTTACTAACAAGAGTCATTCGCACCTTCTAACTTTCATTCCACATCCCAACTGTGTAAATAACAACCACTTAAAATTAATGTGATAATAAAAATAACTAGACTCATCTTTTTTCTTTTACTGGTAGTACACCAACACTAGCTTAGGCTAGGGTCTTGGAGATAGGTGTGTGATTTAACTTCTCCATGAATACAAAACAAATTTAGCATCTTGTGTTAGGGAGTAAATCCATTTGCAGTAGCACAGTTTGGGAAGCCCTTCTAACAAGAGGATTAAGCACAAGGTCACACTATGGCTAGGTGGGGTGACATGACCCATTTTTTCTCTGTTTCAAGTGGCATGATATAACAGAATTTACACGCATATAAACGGTGTTATTAGCATTTGCTGTAGCACTTGGGGACCACTTCTGAGGCAAATCTCAAGGGGGTTTCAGTCTTAGCTCTCTGAGTTAAGTGTCTTGCCCTTGCATGTGGATTGGTCCCGCGACTCTCTCCCTAGGTCGTGTTATTGTCTGTGGTGACCATAGTGGCCTATCTCTTAGAGCTCATACACAAGTGTAGGGTCAGGGTCATCTTCTTTGCACCTGGGACATATATTATTCATAATCTTTTAGTCCTCTCGGGGGGGGTGTTCCACGGCTAGTGAGGGCATTTGGACCGAGTTCACAGCTAAAAGGGCTTGAAAATAGGTCACTAGTATAACTCTTCCACCACCAACTTCTTTGTATTTTGGTTTGTGTGTGACTATCTTTTAGGACGTTTCTAATTTGTGTTGTTTGGTCTGAGTTAGTAGTTTTGGCCTTAGGGTGTTTGCACTAACATAATTGTGTTAATTTATGTTTTTTTCACCCTGGATGAATTTATTCACCGTTAGTCACATCATCTTAACGGTTTGCCTCCTAAACGAGGTGGACTTGTTACTCCTACACAAAGAGTGTCTATTGGTGCTTGAGACTTAGATCAACACATAGTTTTGGAATCTATACCTAGTCCTTTTGGTAGTGACTTGATTTCTATCGAAACTTTGGCAGACGATTCTACTACTCTTGCCAATCCACCTTTGACCGATCCACTAGGACCTGAGTTGTTGCAGTTGAACCCTGATGGTTCCACACCTACTTATATAAATTTTTCCATTGTCAGTTCTCTATCCTATGGCGGAGTCTGAGACACATTTACCCTATGCATTGGTAGGTCATCTGCCATGTCATCATTGACACCTCTTAGTGGGGCCATACCTACTCCTCCATTTACACCTCTCACATCTTCTTGGGTAGTCCCACCAGTTTCCTCTATAACTCTAACAAATTCCTCGAATGTTTCCATGCCTACACCGTCTTCTACGTCGACCATGGTTCTTCCTCCTAGTCAGCTAGTAGGGTCAAGATTTTTTTCACCTAGCTTTGCTCAACCAATGAATCTTGTTCCTCAATTGTGTGTTGTAAGTTCTAGAAATATGTGGGGGAGCGTCATTGGTTGTTCCTAATTAGCTTGGGGGAAACATTGCTTCTAACATGTCACGAGCTTGGTATAGTTCGCTATTCGGAGGCACACCACCTACTAGTACTTTTCCTGGAGGGGCTAGTTTACCTGGAGGCAACCCTGTTGCTATTGATGTCACCCACACTGGTTATTCTCCTTATGTCAGTCCTACTACACATGCTAGTCCATATTATTCTCCTGGTTACAACCCTATGAGTAATCATGCTCTTGGGGGTCCTTTTCTCTATGGGGGTACATACTATGAGGGGAAAAATCCTTTCACTAGTTACTCTGGTCCTTGGTAGTCATATGTCGAGGTGAACCCATACCTTCACTAGCAATCCATGCATCATAATCCCTATATGGGGGGACTTCAAGGTTGGTCAGGGGCCTCTCCCACCTATGACCCATTCAATCAATTTCATAATCCCTTTTTATCTTCTCTTGATATACTTGATTTTGCCAAGTTGACTAATGACCCCATTTGACATGATCCATGGTGGCCACCTATGCCCACCAAATTACCATTGATATTCCCAAGTTTGAAGGAAAGCCTGGGGAGAAACCATCCACCTAAATTACCACCTATCACTTATGGTGTTCATCGAATTCTTTGATGGGAAATTCAATTAAACTTCGCTTGTTCCAACATACCTTAACCAGGTGTTATCCATGATAACTCACTAAAATAAATTTTACTTTTATTATTTTAGGTTTTCCATCATTGATCTTTTCATCTATCTGTTGTTTTTCTGAAAGAGGTGTTGTGTTTTACATTTGAAAATTAAATAAGGAAGGACGGGTCCATTCTAATCGTTTTGGAGAAATTCCAATATTCTCTAAAACCCATCTCATTTTGTCCTTTATCATTTATACTCTAACCACATTCACCCATCCTAACTCTAGCCATTTCCAATCATAACCCTAGCCATTCTCCACATTTCCCTCCATTATTAATATTCCACATTTCCCTTTATTTCTTACAAAACCCAACTCTAGCCGATTCCATTCTTGTATTATATTTAAACTCTAATCGTAACCCATATTCCAAATCCCTTTGTAAAAAGTCTAGCCACAACCCATTTTGTGTTATACACTAAAATCTAGCCGCAAACCCATTTGAAATATATTATCGAATATAACCCATTAACTCTATCAAAACCATTATATATATATATATATATAGATATAACCCACCGCCCTTTTAAAGGTTGGGACTCGCTGGCCACGTTTCATATATCGCATCGGCCCTTCCCTTTTTCCTTTATATATCTCCGTCTGTGTCCCTCCTTCATTTGCAATTGCAATATTGTATATTTCAATATCACAAATCCCATTACCATGCTGATTGCGATAAACATCACGTTGATTGCGATATCCCTCCCTCCGTCGATATCACATATCACAGACCCGTTGCTGATGCGATATCGCAAGACTTTCCTCCTCCTGCCGATTGCGATATCACAATCAACGATCACACAACCTTAGTCCCGCTCCGCCAAAGTCCTTCCAACCTACCGATTGCGATGTGCAAGACCCTCCCCGGATGGTATTTTTTTATGTGTTTCACTCTATAAACCATCACATATGGCTTATTGGAAATCACTAAAAATTAGTGTTAAAGCTCTTCCTCCTGTGTTGTGATTGCAATGTTAAAAAACATGGATTAATAACCCAGATTGAATCAATCACCCAGATCAAAATCCATTTTGCTTCCATTCCATGAGACAACAAGAGTATTTCTCAACTTTTCTCAGTGGCATGGTTATTAAACAAAGTAGAGAAAAGAGGCAAGGATACACAGGAGCTCAAGAACACAGACCATGAAATCAGACGGTAGTAAAACACCCAGAGACAGCAAAGCATAAAGGACAGTAATGGCACTCTCAGCACGTTTCAACAACGAACAACACAAAAGGTTCAAGAGGCCAGATGTATGGATTTCCATAGATACAGTGCCACACTACAACAATTTTCTTAATAATTGTAACTGTTACTATTAGATAGGTTCAGTTCATATAGACTTCCATTTGTATATGAATCTATTGTATTATAAATCCCTTAGAAAGCTCATGATTTAATTAATTGAATAGGAATAGATTTGATAGTTGTTTAGCCCAAGTGGCATATACGTAATGAGAGGCCTTTCTTTATAAATATGTAGAATTTTGACTCTCCATAGGGGGGTATCGATGTGGGGAGAACCACTGTTGTACATGTTTTTAGTGAATAAAAATATAGTTGCAGCAACTCTGCTTTGACCCGAGATTCATTTGGTTTCAATCTCATCCTATCATGTTACTTTCTTAGTTATTAGTTTTCACAGCTTATTGATTACTTGGAATTCAATGTTGTATTGCTTCAACTTCTTTCAATTTTTTGTGATTACTGTGAATGTCCATTAGTGTTATAATTTATTGATTACATGGAAGTTTGTCAAACAACTCCAACTTCTTTCAATTTACTATGATTACTGTGATGCCTTTATCCACCTTAGGAAACCAAAGATTACCTCAACTTCCATAAACAATGTGTTGTTTGTTGTTGTTTTTCTTTGACTGAATCCATGCCCAATGGTGGCTACCCTCACACTCTTTCACTCGAAATATCAAAATAGAAAACTAGAGTTAGCCATCTACATTTTAAAAAATATTGAGAGAGCCCTCTCAGATTGGAAGGGCTAACTTCCAATCAAAAATTGGTTTGAAATAGTTACTCCGAGGTTGACAAGTCGTCACAACCCAACCCCCACCAGCCTAGGTGATAACATTTTGGTGCATTTGCCAGGAGTTGAAAATCTCCTTTTTCCAAGATTCTCTTTGAGTCTCTTCATTTTGATTCCTGAGGGTAACAGGAAATCAGAAGTTCCAAAGGTTGTGATATTACCCTGGCGACTCCACTCTTAAAGTATTCTGTAGATTGAAGTTTCATGGTGACTCCACTGCTTGCAGATCAGTAGCTTGAAGATTTTCAAAATGAGTTCTAGTGTAAGTCTATTTCAGTCGTCAGTGAAGGTGAAGTATCTTCCATTTATTAGCTCAAGTGATGGATTCAGTTTTATTTCAAAGTTGCCCATATATGATCAACTACTGATTTTGTTCAAGCACAGTCAAGAAGCCCAAGCATCTAATCTGCTGTTTGACTGATTATACTAGACATTTTATATTACTTGAAATAAGCATGTGGATTTTTAGATAATAAGAGTATGTACATAAATAAGCTTGTTGGGCAAGTATTTCCTTCAACTTTATATTACAAGTTTCAGTTTTCTTTTCAGTTTGGTGCAATGGGTTTGAATGTAGTCCTCAGAATAGGATCAACCCAATGGTTTGGCATTGGTCTGCTGGTTCTTTGCTGCACCATAGGGGTGCAACATCTCCATTGGAGCTGATGTCATCCATGATAACTCACTAAAATAAATTTTACCTTTATTAGTTCAGGTTTTCCATCATTGATCTTTTCATATATTTGTTGTTTTTTCTGAAATAGGTGCTGTGCTTTACATTTGAAAATGAAAGAAGGAAGGACAAGTCCATTCTAATCGTTTCGGAGAAATTCCCATATTCTCTAAAACCCATCTTATGTCATCCTTTATCATTTCTACTCTACCACATTCACCCATTCTAACTCTAGCCATTTCCATTCATAACCCTAGTTGTTCTCCACATTTCCCTCCATTATTAATATTCCACATTTCCCTTGATTTGTTACAAAACCCAACTCTAGCCGCATTCCATTCTTGTATTATATTTAAACTCTAGTTGTAACCCATATTCCAAATCCCTTTGTAAAAACTTTAGCCACACCCATTTTGTGTTATACACTAAACTCTTGTCGCAAACCCATTTGATATATATTATCGAATATAACCCATTAACTCTTTTGAAACCATTATATATATATATATATATATATAACCCACTGCCCTTTTAAAGGTTGGGACCCGCCGACCATGTTTCATATATTGCATTGACCCTTCCTTTTTTCCTTTATATATCTCCGCCCGTGTCCCTCCTTTATTTGCGATTGCGATATTGTATATCACAATATTGCAAGCCCACCACCAATCACTTATCGCAAATCCCATTACCATGTTGATTGCGATAAAGCTGATAGCTGATTGCGATAAACATATTTAGGTCAATTGCGATATCCCTCCCTTCGTCGATATCGTATATCGCAGACCCACCGCCGATGTGATATCGCAGGACTCTCCTTCGCTCACCGATTGTAGTATCACAATCCTCAATCGTACAGTCTTAGTCCCATTCTGCCAAAGTCCTTCTGACCTACCGATTGAGATGTGCGAGACCCTCCCCAGATGCGTTTTTTATGTGTTTCACTCTATAAACTGTCACGTACGACTTATTGGAAAATCACTAAAAATTAGTGTTAAATCTCTTCCTCATGTGTTATGATTGTGATGTTAAAACAACACGGATTAACGACCCAGATTGAATCAACCACCCAGATCAGAATCCATTTCGCTTCCATTCCACGAGACAACAAGAGTAATTCTTGGCTTTTCTCAGTGGCATGGTTATTAAACAAGCAGAGAAAAGAGGCAATGATACACAGGAGTCGGAGAACATAGACCGTGAAATCAGAAGGCAATAAAACAACTAGAGACAAAAAAGCACAAAGCAGTAATGGTACTCTTAGCACGTTTCAACAACGAACAACACAACAGATTCAAGGGGGTAGATGTATGGATTTCCATAGATACAATGCCACACTACAACAATTTTCTTAATAATTGTAACGATTACTGTTAGATAGGTTCATTTCATACAAAATTCCATTTGTATATGACTCTATTGTAACATAAATCCCTTAGAAAGCTCATGATTTAATTAATCAAACAGATTCAATAGTTATCTAACCCAAGTGGCAGATATGTAATGAGAGGCCTTTCTCTATAAATATGTAGACTTTTGACTCTCCACAGCAGGGATCAATGTGGGAAGAACCACTGTTGTACATGTTTTTAGTTAATAGAAATATAGTTGCAGCAACTCTGTTTTGACATGAGATTCATTTGGTTTCATTCTCATCCTATCATGCTCCTTTCTTAGTTATTAGTTTTCACAACTTATTGATTACTTGGAATTCAATGTTGTATTGCTCCAACTTCTTTCAATTTGTTGTGATTACTGTGAATTTCCATTAGTGTTATATTTTATTGATTACTTGGAAATCTGTTAAACAATTCCAACTTCCTTCAATTTACTATGATTACTGTGATCCCTTTATCCACCTTAGGAAACCAAAGATTACCTCATCTTCCATAAATAGCATGTTGTTTGTTGTTGTTTTTCTTTGACTGACTCCATTCCCAATGGTGGCTACCCTCACACTCTTTCACATGAAATATCAAAATAGAAAACTAGAGTTATCCATCTGCATTCTAAAAAATATTGAGAGAGCCCTTTTAGATTGGAAGGGCTAACTTCCAATCAAAAGCTGGTTTGAAATAGTTACTCCAAGGTTGACAGGTTGACACAACCCAAGCCCCACCGGCCCGAGTGATAACGTTAGGCATGCCACCAAATGGTACATCAATTTAGATACTGCATCCTACAATGATTTTGCGGTGTTAGCTCAAACATTCTTGACACACTTCTAGTGGCCAACACGGTATGATATCGATTCTGACCTCTTGTCAAACTTTAACTAAGACAATGCCACACTAATTTTTAACCATATTCATGAGTGGAATTATCGTAAGAGGATGTTTAGAACCAAAATTCTTGATTAGATTCTATGTAAATGGTTCATTCAATCTCTCCGACCTAAATCTGCCAAGGATGTGTCCATGTTTCGAGCCATTATTGAGGAGCAATCTATATTAGCTACCCAACAATTGGATCTGATTTATTTGCAGAAAGGCACACTATTATGGCCCACACGGTGATGGTGTTATTAGGTCCGTGGGCAATTGATCATTACATCACAAGTCCTAGCAAGTGCATCTGGCTTTGCTAAAGCACCCCCTTCTGAGTAGTGCACTGATGTTCTGACGACGAAGTCCACATCACCTAAGAACAACCAACAACACGGTGGTAAAAAGAATAATAAGAATAATAAATAAAAGAAGAATAAAACTGCTCAATAATCTCAACCAGATCCCCAGAATCAGGGAGGGGAAACCAATGGGCATTGTTGAAAGATAAAATTCCCTTGTAAAATTTTTCAAGGTGAACATCTTGCTCTCGAATTCCCTCGAATGGATGAAGTTCATAGGCTTCTTGCACCACCACAATCTACCCAACAACATGTTGTCTTAACTCATCCATTTCCTGCACAACCTCAACAACAAATGGTTTCTCAACCTTCTCCACCTCCGCAAGGGGGTGACGAGGGGCCATTTTCCTATCCTACCCACAATTCATCCATATTAATGTGTAAAGAAGATGTGAATGTGACCATGGAGCTAAGTCCTATGATGTTCCTGAGTCGAGTTCTTCTCTTAATGATTCGCTCACTCCACCTCCTTCCACTGGACCCCTCACATTAGATAAGCCTTTGGAACCAATTTATTGCCCCCCCAAGACTGTCATCCGTAAGGTAACACACAATCCCTCTGCCCTGGCTGCTTAACATTACAATATTGTTGAAGATGTTTCCTAGGCTCCTTGTGACATGTCTTCCTGTTGTGGCCAGCAACAAATCCCCCCCTTTTTCATTTAAGTGTTATCCAGAATACTAAATGAATGGGGACCCTTAGTTAAATTTTTGGAAAAGCAAGAGTTTCCTTTCTTCAAAATAAGGTTACCATCGCAAGCTTAGGAAGATCTTTTGAATACTTTAAAACCTAAGTTTATAATAAGAGAAAGTCTTTAAAAAAAAAGCCACATCGTAAAATGATAGTAAAGTACCATCATTTGGCTATCGCATCGCAATAGAAAAAACTAATAAGAAAAACTTCAAGATTTACTGATTTGCGATAACACTGATCGCGAGTCGCATATCGCAGGAAATGGGCTAACGAAATTTGGCAAACGTAAAACTTCTGCGATCTGCGACGATGCGATATCGCGATAAAACGATGGTTGCGATATTAAGCCAAACTAGCTCTACGACGTTATATTTGCGATAGTGCGATAATGCGATGTCGCGATCTGCGAAGTTGCGAAGCAAATTGCAGAAATCGCCCATCGCAAATTTTCCTCGGCTCAACATTCAAGAAAAGCTGTCAGTAAACCAAAAAATTGGATGCGCACCTTAAAGAAAATTAATGAATGTACGCCAAAGTGTTAATGAAGGACAGTTTTGTGTTTGTCAAAGAGTCAGTTCACAATGGGTGGCATTATTTTATACATTTGTAGAGCTTAGAGCTTTCGCATCAATATTTATTGTCATTACTCTTTTCCTTTGCATGAACTGCAGGAATGAAAAACAGGAAACATCTAAAGAAAAAGGGAAAGCGTCAACGCTCGGAGACAGAGAAGAGATGCCCTCATAAACGGATACCGCATGCAACAGAACTGCAGATTCCAGAGCATTTCTGAACAGATGCTGACATCAATAGCCGACTCAACACTCAGGGTCAAAAGCTCACAAAAGAAGCATGTTTACAAAAAATCCTGAAGCTTATACCCGGTAAAGGAAAAGGCGCTAAAGGTGAAAAACGCACCAGAAAGGCCTGGATCAAAGAACGGAGGCAATTTTCGATGCGCTAAGAAAATTGTTCAGAAAGCAAGGTCCCTAACTTGCTTAGTCATTCGCAAGTCCGGAAATCAAGATAGCAAAGGCAGAAGCAATTTGAGGGAAATTTTGGTCATTACCAAGTATATACGCAGTTAATTCACCCAGCCAGAGGATGATTCCCAAAAATATCTTCTAGTTTACTAAAAAATGGTGCCAGCGCTTGCCATTTCTGTTTGCTTAACTCAAACAAAAGCGAAAGGCAACCAGCCGACTCTTCCCAGGCAAATGTTGAATGCTTGCAACATTAAGGAGCAAAAGCAGAAATAGTTAGGAATTAGATTCTATTTTTTAGAAATAAGTTTGCTTAGAAAAAAGGGCGGTCATTTAAACTGTATCCTAAATTTATGTAATTAAGTTATTTAGTTAGCAATATTTAAACCCTTCTCGTGCATTTAGAGAAGGGTCCAGAAATTTGTCAAAAAACTTGTCCTCAGAATATGCACTTTTGCACCCTCAAAGGAGGTTTTGATGAATGAACAGATCAAGATTTATTGATGTTTGCATTTGATATCTGCTACTGATGTTGCACTTATGTACTCTTAGTAGATATTACAACAAGGAGAGATAAATCATTGTTGCTTGAAGCTTATGAGTAGGACCAGTCATAAATGGTATTTTTATCTCTTGACCATTTCTGCTTATATTCTTAAAGCAATATATAGTTTTTAGTTGTTTATATGTTATTACATGAATTTTTGTATTACCATTTGGCACTTTTGTATGGTGGAGCCATTTATTTATGTTTAATGTGTGAATAACTTATTATGCGATATGCTGTTCACAACTGTTTTGCCTAACTTTTTATGCAAAGTGGTTCATCTTAATTGATTTCCATTCTTATAATCGCTGAATGATCTTTATTACTAGTTATTATTTGAAATCTCTTTAGATCGCATAATAGAAGAATTACATCCCGGGTTAGCATAGATTAGATGTGCTGTTTTCAGTAGATTACAATAGCATAGAGTTAGATTAAAGCAGTTTAGATAGGAACTTTTAGATCAGCAACATCCGATTCTGTACACACACACACCCTTAGATTGGGAAACTGGTCCCATTATCCCTAGTTGGACCCACTATACCAAACGGATAAGGAGCTGCCAACCAAGGTCCAGACCGGGCGGGTATCCCCCTTGTTGTCGACCCGATTTTCGGGGCTTCAACATATTTGGCGCTAGAAGGAGGGCCTGGACATGTTGTCTATTGGAGTTGTGGGCAATTGTGATATTTGAATTAGGATGGCTTCTCTCAAACTTCCCATTTGGAGTTGTATCCATGTTTGTGCCTCTTCCAACACCCCACCTGAAGTGGTAAGACTCTTGTCTCGGGTAAAATTCAATGGTAAGAGTAATTCTTCTGCTTTTAATCATGCCCTTCAATTTATTCAAAATGTTTTAAGTTCAAACGTCTAAGGAATTGATGAAGGCATTTTA
Organism: Pinus taeda; assembly: GCA_000404065.3. Lineage (NCBI taxonomy): Eukaryota > Viridiplantae > Streptophyta > Pinopsida > Pinales > Pinaceae > Pinus > Pinus taeda. The sequence goes on along the minus strand of APFE031095858.1, from coordinate 7,135 downwards.
TGCAGAATTTTTACTCTCACATTCACAACGGAAGCAAGAAACTAGTGTAGAACCCTCCCAGTTGCCTCAATTCACAGCTGGGACCAATTTGTCAAGGCTTTCATTTGTAAATTTGATTGCTATGATTATGATCAGGTATATGATGAAATTGAATATCTACGAAAAGAAGATGAATCTGTTAGGGATTTTAATATGCGATTTCATCTTAATTATCTAAAATATGATATTGAGAATGAACTCATGAATGCAGAATCTTCAGATTGTGTTGAGCATAACTATTCCCTGCCTCCTATGCCCAATCCAGCAGAAATTAGTCCAAGTCTTGTTCCATTTTCTTCTAATATGAATGAAAATTCCAATTTGAATGTGCGAATCACTCATGATGAAGAAACTTCCCAAATATTAGGAGACATGCCTGCTCTAATACAAGAGGACACAAGCGAGAATGTTGAAAGAAAGCCTGCCTTGGAACCAGAAAGCAACTTGGAGACAAGGTTAGATAATATCATCGCAAGTCGACAAATGCAGATGTCAAGGTTAGAACAACAAACTAATTCTCTTTCGGAAAATACAAACACACAAAGGTATGATCTAAAGCCTAATGTCTACGATGAATGTGATGAACAAGAATTTTTTCACGATGATATTTTCAAATGCATTGTTTCAGAGTCACATTTTTCTCTTTATCCTGATGTTTTTAGTGATGATAATTTTCTTCCCCTCAGTATTAATGATATCCCAAAAAGTACTGAGGATTACCCAAATGAATCACCATTAGGATTTCAAGATAAAGAGACAACTTTAGAACCCCCTTTTTCCATTTACAAACATGAAAGACTTGACCTTCCCTTTTTGAATATACTGGATGAAAAAGAGAAATATAGGGAATCCTGCGAAGTCATTTATGATAGCTACTTAGCCGATGATAATGTTGATTTATCTCAAGTAACTCAACAGAGCTCAGATAATGAGAGATATTCTAATTCAAGAATTATACCAGCCAATCCTCATTTCAGAGTGACGGATCATTTGCATGATTTTACTATCTAAGACAATATCCCGATCTATGATTCATATCGTGAGCAAACCACCATGCCTGTTCCCAATCAAAATTTGTTTTTTGAGATGAAATTCGAAATTACTCAGATCCCATAATTCTGGCCAGTTCTTGTGAAAAATAAGATATTTCAAATCAATCCCAGTTGTGTTATAACGTTAGTTGTACAGATAATCATTACATTCTTTCTCGCCTGCATTCATTTTGTATAAAATCGGATTGTGTTTTAAATTTTCATACTTTTGATAGATTGATATGGTATACTGAGCACCTTATCAAAGAACATTCGAGAGATGCGTTACCATTTTGGAAAACTGAATTGTGTCATGGAAGTATAGAACTTTTTCAATTCCAGGATCAATCAATATCAGCCTTCCTTAAAAAACTTCTATTTCATCCAAAACATCATCAACGAGAGAAAGTATTTTTGGAAACTTGCCAGCAATTCACGATAATTGATAATTCTCTTTTGGGAAAATTCCATCTATTATTCATTGTTTTTTTTAGTGATTTATATGTGGAAACTTTCCTTTTACGAGAAATTGCTAAAACTTGACTTTAACGCATAATAGATTTCAGGCCATTAAAATTAAAAGCTCATATTGACAAACTAGCCTGTCATTTTTCCTATTGAACGATCACCAATCCATAACAGAAATTCATCCTGATTTTTATGATCCAATAGGTATCCAATTGGAAAGAAGATTTCATAAAGAAGAAATTTCAGGCAGAATTCCGACTGAAGTTACACTTTCTAATTCCACATTCAATGTTGACAGTCCAAGAAAAGTTTTATTCTTAACACTGATGTTTAAAAGGTACATACGTGTAGGAATAAAAATGAAAAGATGGTTTCACTGGAAATATCATTTTACCTAGTCAATTTTTCTGTATATAGTTAAAATAGGAGTAGGAGTAATTTAGCTAGGTTATTAGGTGGATAATTTAATTTTTAAAAGTTGATAGGCAAAATAAAAGAATAAATTATCCCTATTATGTACATAATCCAAGGGAATAGTTACCTCTCATTTCTTTAAATATTTTTCCCCGTAATAAAATCTGCTGTGGTTAACAGCATTTGAAATTTACTAAAGACACCATTTCTCTTTCAGATTTTGAACTTTTGCTTGTATAAATAGCAAATCTTTTGGAAACTTGATCTTTATTATTATTAGATGCAGTTAAAAACTTTAACCCAGATACGATACTAGTTTCAACTTCAAAAAATTTGATGAAAGCAATCTTTAGTGAAGAAATTGTTTTATATCAGCACAATGAAAGGTATCAATAACAAAATGAAGATTCTTTGTAGAACAGCCGTTTCCAAAAAACTCTAATATTGTCGTCCAGAACTTTCTTAAGGAAAAAAATGACTTCCTCCCTGCTAGAGAAAATCGCAGCATTCAGAAGAGCAATCCATGAATACACTTTATCTTAAAGAATAAGAGGTCTCATCACGAGCCGACTTATCATGATCACAGATATTATAACTTGCTGACTTTGCCAATACTGCCCACCAAAACAGGGCAATGACTCAAGATTGTTGAAATCAAAAGACAAGAGGTCTCATCACGAGCTAGCTTGTTCAGCAAAAGTGTAAATCAAGTGAATGACTGTGTCATTATTTGGCTACCAAACCAAGACATTGTTCTTTAAGAATAAAAAGAAAATCAAAGCAATAAGTGTCAATGTGGGTTTTTCTTTGTAAGTTGTAGATCACCTTAAGCAGGATAAAGGATCATTGCTGGGTAACAGGTAACCCTGTCGAGGCTATGGACGCCTGCTGGCAGCAGAGGCTCTACCTACGACAAATGAGCATATTTAAAACTGGTTCACAGGGAAAACTTTTTTTTACCTTTACAAGACCAAGTAATGGCTGATGTAAATGCAAGGACAAGCTGAGGAAGCAAATAATTAAAATAGAAAGAAGTTGAAACAAAATATCGTTGACAGTTTAGAGCATAACGTGCTTTATCTTTCCATAATAAAGATTAAAATTTCTAAAAAAAACTTTATGTTTTGGAAGTTTGAAAAGTTTAAAAAAAGCAGAGATAACTGGTTCTCCCAAGTGAATCGCCAATTGTTGTGGCCAGCAACAACTCCCCCCTTTTTCATTTAAGTGTTATCCAGAATACTAAATGAATGGGGACCCTTAGTTAAATTTTTGGAAAAGCAAGAGTTTCCTTTCTTCAAAATAAGGTTACCATCGTAAGCTTAGGAAGATCTTTTGAATACTTTAAAACCTAAGTTTATAATAAGAAAAAGTCTTAAAAAAAAAATCCGCATTGTAAAATGATAGTAAAGTACCATCATTTGGCTATCGCATCGCAATAGAAAAAACTAATAAGCAAAACTTTAAGATTTACCGATTTGCGATAACACCGATCGCGAGATCGCATGTCGCAGGAAATGGGCTAACAAATTTGGCAAACATAAAACTTTTGCGATCTGCGATGATGCGATATCGTGATAAAACGATGGTTGTGGTATTAAGCCAAACCAGTTCTACGGCATTATATTTGCAATAGTGCGATAATGCGATAATGCGATGTCACGATCTACGAAGTTGCGAAGCAAATCGAAAAATCACTCCATCGCGAATCTTTCGGGCACGCTATTCAAGAAAAGCCACTTACCATAATCTGACTCAAGATCATGTGCTTTAAATGTTAATAAAGGGATTAGTTGTCAGTTATTAATGAAATATGGACGCGTGCTTTTTAAAGAATTACTTCACGTAAGGTGACATATTTGATGTATCTGCTGCATTTAAAACTCTCCCATCACCTTTCTTGATCAGTCATTTCCATTTCACTTGTGAGCCACAGGAACAGAGAACGGAGGACTATACAAAGCAATACACAAGAAGAAATGGGAAAGAAAAATAAAGCTCAGAGCTCCGAGATGAAGGGAATGGCACCTTTATATACAGACACAACTTGCAACAGAGACACAGGGATATCAACATGGGAAGGCATGTACAGACTGCTTGAAGAAGAAAACCCCAGAATAATGAAGGTTACCACTGGCTCAGACTCATAGGGTTCTTCCGAAGCATCCCTAGAAGAATTAGCATGCTCATTCCTACATAGGATAGCAGCAAGGCCCAAAATTCTCCCATATACGGACATGATCAAGTGGATACTTGATAATGCGGAAATGAAAAACAGACAGTTCAAGATTCAAGGACAAGGGCTCATCTGATCATTCGCTGCACAAGATTTAAAGCTCATGTATCATCTTCCTGAGCCACAGGAAACTTACAATATGCAATTCATTGAAAAATGTGGCAGAGAACCCAGACCTATCAGAGACCACCAAGGATTGGTCTAGAAAAGATGAACCGCTCAAGAAAGACAAAAATGGTATGTACAGCACTGATTCCCTCACCTCCCCATATTGTTTTGCTGCGGCCATGCTCTGTAGATTATTTGGAAAGCCAGATATCAATAAATTTTTGTCTGAATGGTTACCATTAATAGATGCTGCCACAAATGCCATAATTATAGATTGGGCCAAGGTCTTTTCTGATAACCTAGTCACGGCTATTCTCAATTACCGGTCTAAAAGATCCGTGTCTCAAAGGATCTATCCTCCTTTTTACCTATCCACATATGTTATGGATTCGATTTGTTATGTGCCTAAATTTCCTGTTATGGGTTGGAAATGGACAACTCAAGACCCATTACCCATCCATGTCTATCATAAGATATTATGGGACTCCCAGTTCATTCCACATTTCCACCAAATTTATCACGGGCTTATCCTACCCTTGTATAGAATGTTATATGATAAAGACCCCCTGAGGTGCTCACCTGAGGCACAGATAGATATCATCCCCATCGCAAGATGGTTCGGGGAGGAATTATTCACCTATGTTAGAGTATTTGGAAGCACTGTCCCCCCCCATGTTCTACCTTTGTATATTCCTGATAGACTTTTGGCTCGAGAAATTGCATATCAAACCTGTTAAGAAGGTGGCCTAACAAAGGATTTAAAGGACAAGAAGAAGGATATATGGCCATAGTTTCCTGTGGTTTGTGGGGCCTTTTCGCTGTTCGATGTACGTCATGCGTTTACAGAAATATAGAATATAACATGTCTGCAGTTATTTAAAATCCCAACAAGACCATTTGACCTAAATGAAATTGCTCAGAATTTCACAACTACAGTCAAGGTGAAAGTGTTCTTTGGAAAAAAGGATTTATTTGATGACTTATTCCAAAATAAAGGCTCACTTCAAGAAATTTTGCGGGAAGCCCAATCACAATTATCTCTAGAAGACTTTCAAAATTGAGTGTTATACAGGGAAAAAAGATTGGCCACTATTCCTTTAGAAAAGCTACGATTACCTGCTGATGAACCAACTCCAAGCATTAGCCTCAGTGGAAATTCAAGCAGTTCCAGATCTAAATCTAAGTCTGCGCAAGAAGTATTTGAACATTCTAAAAGATCTGGGAACGACCAAAATAAGAGCGAAGAGGCAGCTAAAGACACGGCTCAGTCAATGGAAATTCCACAACAACAAGTTATTACCTGCCCGCAAAAATATCCTCCCTCTCTCATCATCAAATCACCACCTGTCATAACCGAGCTGGATAAGGAATGGGAAACCTTCAATGAACTGATCAATCTTGAAGGACAAATCCCAAAAAAACCTACGAGCAATACTCAGATTGTAGGAGTAATCCCAATCATAGTCAGCAATATCTCAGAAAAAGAACATGCTCCTATCACTCCATCTTCTAAGCTTGTACTTAATATAGAAGAAATTCCTCCTCTGGACATCTTTTATAGTCCTCAACATAAAGCAGTAGTAAGAAGATAGAGAAAGAAAAGGAAATTAGAAAATACACTGCATCAAAACGCTGAGCAATTGGACGTCTTATGGAGAGACCCCAACAGTAATCCAACTGAAAATCTCACTAAACTGTCTCAGATCGCAGGAGCATATGCTTCTGTGACTATTGAAAAAGCATTAGAAGTACAGTAATTGTTAAAAGAACAAGAAGATCAAATATAGTTACTGCAACAACAATTGCAACAAGCCAATACTAATAATGAGGCACACAAACAGCTTGAAAAGTTGCAGGGAGATTTCCAGCAAATGCAAATAGCTTATCAAAGAAGTCTGGACGAGAAAGGAAAACAATTTCAAAATTTACAAGAGATGCATAAAGATGAGCCTAAGCTTACATAGTTTATTTCAGAATCTATTGCCTTGAAAGAACAACTATTGCAGCAACAAGAAGTGTTGGGACAAAAGATATCACAATGGAGTTACTATTGCGAAATGAGTGATAAGATCACTAATCAAGTGGTCGAATTACGAAACGACTATGATTTGGTTGACAAATAGGTGACTGATTATCTGACTTGGTAGGATGAAGATGAAGGAAAAGAGGCAGGCGCACCCAGGATAAATGAGAATCATAAAGAGTTGCTCTTTAGTAAGTGGGATGATCAAATCAAAGAAGCAGAAAAAGCGGCAGAAACATCAGCTATGACAACAAGTATTCTCATTGATTGTATAAATGAAAATTTGCACAGAGCAAATTTAATCGTTGAAACTACTCCGGGATATTTACCAAACAAATCAAAATTAGAGGAGGGTTGGAAGCAGAAAGCACAAGAAAAGGAAAAATAAATCCAACTACTAAAAAGATTAAATTAGGAATGTTACTGGACATATTTGGTAAAACCGCATAGTTAGTGGATGACCGTGAAATGTATCATAAATGCAGTTGAAAAGGTGGTGCCATCACTCATCGATTCCATTTTCTTAGCCCAGCTCAAAGCAGAAGTTAGTCAACCGAATCTCCTTAGACAAATGTTGAATACATGCAGCTTTAAAGACCAGATACAAAAATAGTTTAGTTTGGAATCTTATTTTTGCTTAAAAATTAGATTAGAAAAAGGGCGGTCATTTGAAAACCGCGTCCTGATTTTTTGTAAATAAACTATTATTAGATTTAGTTAGTAGTGTTTAAACCCTTCTCATGCATTTAGAGAAGGGTCCAGAAATTTGTCAAAAACTTGTCCTCAGAACATGCACTTTTTCACCCTCAGAGGAGGTTT
>APFE031095849.1:0-13986 GCA_000404065.3 Pinus taeda | reverse complement strand
TTGATATTGGAGGGCATTTCGACACTTTAAAGACGGAAATATTTTTTCTTTAGAAGGTACAATGTGCCCATTGAGGTATTCAATATATGACAATGCCTCTTAGACCTAGGAAAAACACTAGAAGAACTCAATGGGAGCTTGACCTATAAAATAAAGGACTTGAGCATGAAACCCATGCTCCAATAATAATTTCTTCTCATTTTATAATTTAGAAGAATACATTTCATACTTATGAAGGCTGAAACTAGTTACACATTTTTCAACACTCCCTCTTAACTAGGGAGGTATTCATAAGAGGTACATGGTCATTCTCAATATGAAGAGATCTCATAAAAACAGTTAGATTGGTAATCCATATTTCTAACATCATATTAACCAACATTGTTATAGAGCAAGGCTTTGAATAACAACTCTATCTCTCCACCAGATCAGAGCACAGTGCTGGCGAGACCATGATTTATAGACACCATCATCATTGTCTCTCAAGGTAGCTACTCCACCTGAGTGTTCACCGAGTATGAAATTATTTGGACTATTCATATATTGGATAACTATTCCTCAATGAATATCGGTCCACGACTACTCTTGTCTTGAATTCCCTACCACATTCTCAAAGAGTATCGAATGCCAGATGGTTACCCAATCATCCATTCTTTCTTCCCAAGTGAAGACAATAATGTTGTGTCTATCTCTCCCTTTCAATTAGGAAGGATATATTAACCAAACCAAGCTTGTCTCTCAAGTACACAATCTTCTTGTTCAAAAGTGACTTCGTTAATATATTAGCTACTTGCTCATTAGTGGAGATATAATATAACTGCAGAACACCATTTTGTACTAGCTCTTGAATATAGTGATACTTGTTGTTTATATTCTTTGTCTTTCCATGAAACACTATATATTCATACAAATGTATACAATTGGTGTTATCACAAAGCATCACTGTAGGGTTCATTGTTCCTTCAAACAGGTCAGATAATAGCTTCCTCAACCATGTTGCTTCTCTTCTTACTTCACAGGCTACAACATATTCAGCCTCAACACTACTCAAAGAAATTGTGTCTTGCTTTCTACTCATCCATTGGACCATGGAGGATCCCAAACTGAAACATCCTCATGTAGTGCTCCTTCCATCTTGCTCATTTCCTCCCCAGTTAGAATCTGTATATCAAATTAGTTGGACATCATTCCTTCTATCATACTTTAGACAATAATGGATGGTTCCTCGCAGATATCACATAATATGTTTTGCTGCTATCCAATGATCATGCTTCAGCTCCACTTGGAATTGATTGAGAACATTTACTACAAAGCATATGTCTGGTTTATTATTCACGAAGTACATCAGTGAGACAATAAGTTGTCTGTACTTGGAAGGATCTACGGGGCTTGATTTAGAACTCCTTAGTCTATTCAAGTTTTTGATCATTGGAGTGGTCATAGGTTTGCAGTCCATCATGTCAAACCTCTTCAACATCTTGATCACATACTTTCCTTGACCCAAATAAAATTCATTAGGTCCTTGCCAGACTTCTAGTCCCAAATAGTATGCATCAACGCACAATCCTTCATGTCAAATTTTGCTGCTAGTTGCTTCTTACATTTTTCAATTCGATCTTCTACACCTATAAAGAGAAGATCATTTACATATAGAAGAATGATTACAGGTTCTCCATCTACAACCTTGGTATAAAGGTTCAGATCAAGAAAACCTTTTGTGAATCATATTCTTTGCAAGTATGCATCCATTCTAGCATACCATGCCCTTGGTGCTTGCTTGAGGCCATATAATGCTTTCTTTAATCTGCAAGCATATTCCTTCTTATCATTAACTTTGAATCCAATGGGTTTCTCTATATAGACTTCTTCATATATTGTGCCATTCAGAAAAACAGTCTTGACATGCATTTGGTGGATGTTCCACCCCATCAATGCTGCTAGAGAAACTGATGAACTAATTGCTATATACCTTGCTGTTGGAGAAAATGTCTCTTCGTAATCGATGACTTGTAGTTGAGATAATACCCTAGCCACAAATATTTCCTTATACCTATATATGCTTCCATCTGCCACATGTTTGATCTTGTAAATCCACTTGGAAGTTACCATAGATTTTTCTTTGGGCATGGGTATGATCTCCCAGACTCCATTCTTGATTATAGATTGATACTCTTCATTCATGGAATCTTTCCATTCTTGATTATTTACAACTTCTTTAAAAGTGGATGTTTCTGCGTTTATTAGTTTTATCATGTATGCAACATATCCATATTATATCTTGGGTTTCTTTATTTCTCTAAATGAGCCTTTTGCTACCCCAAGACCTTCTGCATCGAACCAATTAGGTATTTTCCTTGTTTCAGGGATGATCACAGGTTGAACAGGCTTAATAGGACCTTCTTATTCATGGTGTGATTATTCCTCCTCCTTGTCAGCTTCCTCCTCAAATACCAAAAGTTCCTCATCATTAGAGCCTATGGAAAGTTCCTTTGATTTCTTGAACATTATGATTTCATCAAATATTACATCTTGACTAACTTATATGTGATTTCCTTCCTTTATGTAGATCCTATAGGCTTTCCATGAGTTGTTGTACCCAACAAATGTTCCCTTCGTGCATGATGGATCTAGCTTCTTTCTTTTGTCCTTAGGTATATGGATATATACAGGACACCCATAGATCCAAAGATGATTTATAGATGGATTCTTTCCAATGAACACTGAATCCTCTGGAGTTTTTTTGTCTAGGGACCTGTGGAGACTTCTATTTTGAAAGTAAACAATTTCCTTGGTGGCTTCTCCGCACAGAAACTTAGGTACATCTTGATCGTGTAACATTTATTTTACACTTTCTTCAATGGATCTATTATTTCATTTTGCAACTCCATTTTTCTCGAGAGTATATGGGACAATCACCTGCCTCTTAATCCCATAATCCTTACAAAATTATATAATCTCTTTGGATGTATATTCTCCTCCATTGTCAGATCTTAGTATCTTGATTCTTCTTTTTGTAAGGTTCTCCACTTTATCTTTAAATTCTTGAAATTTTGTAAATTCTTCATTCTTGGTTTTCATTAAGTAAACCCATGTTCTTCTTGAATTATCATTTATAAATGTGACATAATATACATGACCTCTAAGTGATTTAGGATTCATAGGGCCAAGTACATAGGAGTGAATGAGAGCCAAGATTTCTTTTGACCTTGAATCACTACTTCCAAATGGTCTCTTGGTATTTTTACCCAATGCACATCCCTTACATACTCCTTCACGATATTCCTTTAGTTTAGGTATTCCATCTACTATGGAACTTAGAGTTGGAATGATCTTGAAATGTAGATGACCAAGTCTTCTATGCTAGAGTTCACACGAGATAATTTCAATGTGAACTAGGGCTTGGGTCATAGGAGATATTAGTCTGTAGAGTCTTCCTTCTCGGATTCCAGTGACTTTAGCTTGTTATATACATGAGTCTTTACTCCATACAACAACCCTTCCATCAATGAAATCTACTCTATCACCCTTATCTTCTAAGCTTGAAATGGAAAGTAAGTTAGTATGGAAACCTAGAACAAATAGAATGTTGTTGAGGTGGATGTTGCTTCCATTCTCCAGCTTTATAGATGTCGATCCAATACCCTTTACAAGATATCTCTTGTTATCTCCAAGTTCCAATGAATAGGTGGATTTTACTTTTGATAAGGTCTTTAATTGTTTGTAATGTCGAGTCATGTGTCTTAATGCACCACTATCAATTACCCAAATGTCATCATCTTGGAATGTGCCAGAGTGAGCCACGAAGAGACCTTCAACATTTTCCTTTGGTTGATACCTCCTTTGAAGAAAATAAGAGACTCCATGCTTTCTTGATACCTTCCTTGAGATGGCTTGCTATCTTGTAACACTTCTTGATGAACTTCTGCATTGTAGAGGAGATCTTCATGATTCCCTTACTGACCTTAGCTATGATACCATGTTGAGAGTTCAATAGGGTAATGAATATGTTAATTCTCTTTAACTTGATAATTTTTTGTGTTACCTTTTTCCTTATCAGCTTTGTTCCTTATTATTATAATGTGAGATACATAAAAAAACTACCAAAACAATATGAACAGTGACACAATATATAAGCTGCAAGCCAGGGCCAAAACCCCTCCTCTTGAGGAGAAAACCATTAAATCTCTTCTCTTCTTATAGATCCTTAAATTGATGGATACCAAGACATTGTCACTCAATAAATACCCTCCAAGATCAATATCAACCACTAAATTTACCTCCTACTGTAGATCCAAAATTCTGGTCCCCAGCAACTGTCGCTGCCACACTAGAAAACTTCGATCATGTTCTTAGAGCCTTTCTCTTCCCTTAACTTTCCTATAATTGAGACTTATGTCCGGAGAGATGCCCTAAGTGAACTTCATTTGACTTATTTCCTCTCTTCATTTCAATATCAAACTAGAGAAGACCCCTGTGCATAAACCCTAACTTCGTCTTGCACGTGGGAGAGAGAACTAGCCCAAACACTTCGACTTACTTCTACTTCTTCCTCGCCCTCTTCTTCAACCTATTATTCATCCTATTCTTTGCATAGAATGAGTGATGAGTGAGTGATCCTTTGGAGGACGAGTTCCTCTCTTTATAAAGGACTCTTCAATGGGTAGACATGGCTCTTCACTTAGGCCAACTTGATCTTGGAGGGAATTTCGACACTTCAAAAACAAAATTATTTTATATTTACAAGATACAATGTTCCCATTGGGGTATTTAATATATGACAATGAATCTTAGACCTAGGAAAACCCCTAGAAGTACTCAATGGATGATTTTATAAAATAAAATAACTTGAGCATGAAACCCATGCTCTAATAATAATTTGTTTTCATTTTATAATTTACAAGAATACATTTCATACTTATGAAGACTGAACCTAGTTACACATTTTTCAACATGGTACTCCCCCTCCCCTTGTCCACATGTATGGATCGGGCCTGGAACGTTTCCCAAGAGGTTGATGCAACTAAAAAAAATAAATTAAAAGCATATCATGACCACATTAAAAATGAAATAACTCCACAAAATGTAAAATATGGTTGCGACACTATATTAGAGTGTGAGAAAAATCTAAACATGAGTGCTACCCCTTATTGATATGGCCATCACCCTAGTTTTTAGGGCTGCCTTGAGCTCCCCTTGCATCATAAAGGAACTGATGCATGTCCCAACCACTACTAGGCATTGAACTACCCCACCTAAAGTGGATAATCACTGTTTATATCATACACAACATGCTCTCATTCCCTAGAGCCCCAAGCAATTTAAATAAAATAAAAATCAATAAAAGGAAAAATGAAATTGAATAAGGGTGGAAAAAAAAGGTTGGGGTAACTCAAGTACCTCAATTTTTCCCTCCTACATTCATACACCCAAATATGTGGACATGCCTCATCATTGCCACCCTTGATCCCATGGAATTTGGCTTTGAGTCCCCTGTGCCCCAATCCACCTCATCATTATTCACATGACACCTACCACTTGAAGGATGAACCTTGGACATGTCCCTCCCTTTAGGGGCAGGGAACACCTAAAAGGGTTATTTATTAAACACACCTACCTAGGAGGGTAACACTATTACATGCTCAAAACCCAAAATTTGGAAGGGAAACCCATTAATAAGTCCCATTTATGCCTTTCTCTAACAAGATTGATTCACTTAGATGCACTAATCAATTATTGTACCTAAAGGTGAGGAGACACATTGGATCTTATACAGGATTAGTAGGTGGTTTCATCATGAGTTGGGCAGCTTAACTGGGGCCCAAGCCAACCAGAGGATCATATTGACCCTTGTAGGGGATGTGTTGAGAGCCATGTGTTTCTATCATATGATAGAGCATTATATCATGCCATGGGAAGATTCAACACCTTCAACAACTTGTTCATTGCCCCACATTATATGCAAGATGATGCACTTGGACCAACAATGGCCCTAGTTGGCTTAACAATATATATAGGGTTTAGAAGCTGATATGAGTCTCATAAGAGGTTTGTCTCATCCTTGAGACATGGAAGAGCAGCTTGAGGACTCAACGAGGCCCTCCAAACACCATCTACACCATGATTTCATCATTTTTGCTTGACATTGGATGTCTTATTCTTCACCTTATGGGCTACTTGGTGGGCTTGTCACCAAGGACATTTTATTTTCACATTAAAAAAATGTTTAGGGGCATCTTAGGCTAATTCGAATTAGATTGGACACATATAAATAGAGATATCTCCCATAAAGAGATATGATCATCATCACTTCTTGGATTCTTTTTCTTTTATGAATTTCACACTTCTTCTATGGTGTCTATTGGAGATTTCTTGAAGCATTTCGATATAGTTGGGAGCTGAAATTTCATTCTTTCTTGGAGCTACTTCTTGATCTATCATTGGATATATCTCTTATTATCTTGTAAGTGATTTTTGTTGAAATTTTTCATGAAATAATGCCTAATGTGTGGAATTATTGCAATTAGCTAGATCTTTGTACCCTAATTTTATTGAATATCATTGTACATATTGTTATATTTTAGAATTTCACATGTTACTCATTGAATAACAAGTAGATTAATGTTCCTCGTGGATTGAAACTTGTTTTTCTTCCATGAAAGTCCATAGATATTGGGTGGGTAAATGTTAAAGAGTGGTTGCTAGGGGATAACTTTTTATCCTTCTTGAATAATTTTTTTACAAAATTTTGAATCATAATAAAATCTATAGCCCAAGGATTAGTCACCAATCCAAGTAAAATTGGTGGTCACCTTCTCCTTACCTTTATTTTTTTCTCTCCAAAAATTTTGGCCCTTCCCCTAGATGACCAACTAGGGATGCTTGCGAATTTCATTAGAGGAAGTGTTTTATAAAATCAATTGGACAAGAATATGTGTTGGTGTCTCCTCTATTTCTTATCTAAGTTTGGATAAATTCCCACAGTTGGTTCACAAGAAAACTCAAGCCATAGTTGCATCCTTAGAAGCCCATCTTCAATGTCTTAGGTTGGTGGTCTTATTGAGGGTCAATGACACTTGATATTCAAGGAATTAATAATTCTTGACCCTTTTCCCTACCTATCTTGACCTAGTGAGCACATTAGAGGAGTTCCTCCCACAGTTACTTATAAACCCTAGGCCTCACATAGGCTTCTTTGTAGGTTTCTCTAGACTAACAAAATTCCTCTTTCAGAAAAGCATATCATCTTGGAACACTTCTAGAGACGTCCTATATCATATTGGAGATCTTCACTATAGGCATACTCATCATTATTGAACATCTCTAACCCAAGGTCTAGGTCTTCCTCATAGGTCTTTCTTAGAGAGAATTTAGCTTCCCTTGAAGCATTGAGCCCTAATTGAGCCTCTCCTTGAATAGGCCTTAGGAATCACTTCAAATCATATCATTGATCCCATTATTGCAAGTGATTTCCTCCATACCAGGACTCCTCCCATCTATGAAATTATGTAAGGAGAAGGGGACATTGACTGAGGTGACGGTGGGTCTTTGTCCCATTTTTTTCACTTAGTCTATTAGTTGTCCCTTCGATACCCCCTTTTAGGACCCCTACTAGATTATCTGGAAAAGCTTTTGGAACCATTTTTGGGGAGGAAGTAGGTCTACCTCCTTCATCTAATATTTGAAGAGATGATTTCTTTGACAACAATATAGATCCCCTTTTGGCGAATCCATTGGAAGAATGAATCCCTTGTTCTTCATTAAACATCAAATTCAATGCTTGTAGGGTGAAGCAAGCATCATCCAAGGCAACTTAAATTCACCGTGGAAAATCCTCATATGGTTCATATGCAATACTCAAAGTTATGCAGGGTTTGACCGAGTGATTCCAAACTCTGGATCCAACATGGGTTCTCGAATATCTGGACAAAAATGAGTTCAATCATATAATATTCCTGCCCATGTTTAATGGAGACCCCTCATCAGCATCTGACCATGTGGCTACATTCAAAGAATACAACTCAAATTCCAATTTTGTCCATGAAGATGTTCTCATCTATATATTTGTTATATAAATTAGACTTATCCAAAACTATTGGCTCAAAAATTCATCCAAGCCTAGGAGTGCCCCTTCCTTCTCTATATTAGTGGAGCACTTTATGGCACACAAAAGACTAAGAATTAAAGAAGTTGAGGATGCCAACAATAGCTTAGATAATAATATTGAGGAAGAGGTTTCTCAAACAAAGGAGAATGAAAAGGATCAAGGGACCATTGCTTATCATAAATCTGATTCATTCAAACCATTGAAATTTAATGCATACCTTGAGGCCCTTCACTAATTTCCTAAACAGTACCAAGAATGGTTTCCTAAGTTTGAAGGAATTACTAGTGACAAGAAACATGCAGATGATTTTATATGGAGCATTACCTTTAAATTCTATAACCAAGTGATTATGTATTAGCAAGACATTGAAGATGTTGTTATGATACTCTTTGCATTGACACTTAAGCAAGATGCTTGGAATTGGTATAGTATCCTACCTCCAAGAAGCATTTTCGACTTTGATCAATTTGAAGATGTGTCATGAAGGAATGGGCTATTAATCAAGATCGACAATGTGACTCTTATAATGATTAAAAAGAGGAAGAGGATCTATCACTAGATCAACAAGATGATCAATAATGAAGGTACTAATGATGATTCTGAAAAGGAACATGATGCAAATTTGATGAGGGGATCCCTTTAGGGAACAAAGTTGTAGGTGGCTTTGTCCTTTTCAAGGATCAAACTACTAATAAAGCCCCAATTGAAAACCTTGGAGAAGGTTCCCCCATTGACCCTTCAAGTATTTACATTAATGATTACTTGCATATTAGAGAGGGGAAGTGGGAGATCGATGACCATCGTTTTGATAGGGACCCTATCTATGACACATACGATGACATCAATAGGGGCCCTATATTTCCCTACATTCCTTATGATCCTGGATATATATTCGAGTCATATGTGGATCCTTTTTGCATGATAAATGGGGATGGTGAGCTTTTCCCCCCTCAAAAATATGATCATAAGAAAGAAAAACTCATTTGTTATGATCCTTTATGCCAACCACCCTCTTTTCCTTCACATCATGAGTTTAAGGAAAGAATGAAGCACAAAATTATTAAGAAGGATCTTGATATGGATTTCATGAGCTTGATGATCCAATCATCAATCCTCTATTTATAGGAAAGGATATGATTATGCAAATTGTTGTCCTTCCCTTCATCCATTACTCCTTTCTATGTTGTATGGATCTCATATTTTATTGCCTTCTAAGTCATCTTCCATAGATTTTTCCCATATTTTATGCTGGAATTATCTCATTGTTGATCATAAGTATATGAAGAATGATATTGATCTTATAATATGTCAGTTGCATTGTCTCTAAGATTACACTTAGCATTTTCATAATGTAATATGCATGTTAGGGTAGGATGGATTGCTTTTTTATTTTTGCATAGTGAACATCACATATCATGTTCTCATGCTAGAATAGATGGATTTATATTAGACTTACATTTAGAATAGATTTTTTATTTCTTGTATGGTTTATTATTACTTGATGAAAACATGGGAAATCAAAGTACGCCCGGGACATATGCTTCCAACAATTGTCTATGGTGTGGAGGATAACAGGTCTATAGTCCCAAAAGATGGTTGGTGTTCTCATGACCTCCTCATTCGAGTACATGGTTCATGCACTCCACAGAGAGATCATGTCCCAATTGGAGCAAAATGTTACCCATCACTAGTGGTGACCCCCATAGGAGAAATGTTTTCCTATATTTGTCTTCAACCAAAAACCAACTACCCCTGATAGCCACTAGTGTAATTGATATTATTCCAATTGATCTCCACTCCCTAAGCTAGTCATATGTCCCCTCACCCATATTTCGAGAGCATATGTTTGAAGGAGGGCCATCCAATCATGAAGTTATGTCATTCATTGTGCCTTTGGGTTCTTATGATTGTTTTTCCTTGGGTACATTGGGTATGGATTATTGGGTGTCTTGGAAGGAGGAAGGGTTTTCACTGTAGTCTTATTCCCTTACGTTAAATGGGGGGTTAATCCTCAACCCCAGTCCCACGGGATAACCTTATTGGCTTGTATCATTAAGATGGGAACTACTTGGGAAATATTGACTTTGCTAACGTAGTCCCATCTTCTTGTTTCATATTTTTCACTCCCCTCCACACATTACATGTTCTATTTCATCATATTCCCTCTCTGGGTCCATAAGGCTTTGGTAATCTTCCTCCCCTTGTCCACATGTCTCGGTCAGGCTTATATCGTTTCCTTAAAAGATGATGCAGCTAAGAAAAAATAGATTAAAAGCATATCAATGCCACATACGAAAGGAAATAATACTAAAAAATACAAAAGATGGTTGGGACACTATATTAGCACGTGGGAAAAAGACAAACATGAGATCTACCCCTTATTAGTATGGCCATCACCCTAGTTATTAGGGAGCACTTGAGTTTTCCTCGCATCATCAAGTGTCAGGGCCCTGAGATGAAACTAAGGATAAAAAATCACCCATGATGACCCATGCCCACTTGAAGTGGTGAAAAGCCAAAGATGGAGTCAACTGATTAGTCCCTGGAGCATGGCGTGAAGTGCATGTCATGAAGTCAAGTGCCATGGGCATGCTCACATGCAAGTGGAGAGCCCAGGTTCCCATAGGAAGCTTACGTACATGACATGATGATGTGTAGGTGAGCTTGGGTATGATGGGCAGACCGGGTGATATTTGCAGAAGGAGTGAACCAAGCAGTAAGTGAAGGTGGCACAATGGGCACGGGAGAGTTGGTTAGCACGATGTGTTGCGGAAGGAAGTAAAGGGTGGAAAATTTATGTGAGGTGCATGCAAAACAAGCGTCCGTACCCTAGGTACACCCACACAATGAAGGGGTTCTTGGGCACCCATGTGGGCCTTGCTTGTTGGGCACATTGGCTCTCCCAAATGGTAGGGGCACTCACACAACCAAACTTAGGTTTGCCCAACACTTGAAGGGGTGTCGACCCAAATTAAGTACATGGGCATGAATGCATATAATTAAAGGGTGACTGAAAGAAGATGGGAGGCATCCAATGAAATTCTGAGATGTGATTTCACACAAAAAGACGTAGAACCGCAGACAAAAACGAACATCACAAAAATGAAAAACATAGCTAAGGCATGTCACAGAAAAGACGTGGGGCTCGACTAAGCGGGCCTAGTTTTGGTAGATTCTGAGGGTTTATTCTTTGAGTCAGTTGGGGTTCTAGTTGATCTAGAATTAAATAGGAACAAAACAAATTATAGAGATAACCATAAACACATAGATGCAACAAAAATAATACTTCATTTCATTAATGTAAAATACTGAAATATGCTTACAAACAGGAACGGAAATAAACCAACTAGGGTGATGGTAGCTTATCTCTGAGAAGAGATGTGGTGGCTACATGTCTCTGAATTGTGTTAAAATGAGGCTCAAAGCCCTATTTATTGTTTAGAAACAATGGAAAACCCT
Source organism: Pinus taeda (assembly GCA_000404065.3). Taxonomy (NCBI): domain Eukaryota; kingdom Viridiplantae; phylum Streptophyta; class Pinopsida; order Pinales; family Pinaceae; genus Pinus; species Pinus taeda. The sequence continues at coordinate 2,423 of APFE031095849.1, read as the reverse complement.
TAACATCCCAAAACCTAACCCTAGAAGATGAAATGCCAAATTGTGGGCCCCATTTTCGGTAAGTTGGTACATCAACTTCCCGGGGTTGTAAATTTGGCATATGATCTCCGTTTGACGCGTACAATAGCTCGTTAGAAATATCTATCGGAGCACTACAACTTTGGGAAGAGAAACATTGGTCTAGTGACCCATGTTGCTCCCAGATTTCCCAAAAAACATCATTTAGGGCCTCAAAATGGCTCCGGATGTTCAAGACCCAAAAAACCATTAAAAATAGTAAATTGTGCTACAATTATGGAAACTGAAAAATTGAAAGAGACAGTTTTGGGGGTCCAAGTGGAATAGGTGGGTGGCCACCAACATCCACTTATATCACTAGTTTTTTGGGTTTCTGCTAGGCAAGGTGCCAACCTTCATGCCCTTGGTTGTGAACTGGGCATTTTGGCAAGTGCGTTAGGCTAGGCCAAGGACTGTCACATTTTGTAGATTTGAAGAAACTTGGGAAACACATATGTTTATCCATGGTTGACCCTTTATAAAATTTTATAACGTATTTTAAGTTAATGAAAAAAGGGGGATGAAGTTGTTATTAGGAGTTCCCCCCTCCTGTTGCACTTACTTGTATTTGTTGAAGTTTTGTTTCCATTGTTTATTTAGAAGTTACGATATTAGAGATGTGTGTGAACTATTAATGAAATAATTGAATAAGAATACTTAAATGGAATAATTGACTAAGTGTTAAGTGTTAATAAGTTAGTTGTAGTTTGGGAGTGAGTAGTTGAGCGCCTTGATACAAAATCTTGTTGATGTCACATGTTGCCCAGAGTGCTCTTAAGGAAACCACAAAATGGGGTCGTGACATCAAGGAACCCATGCATGTCCCAACTCCTGTTGGGGGATGAAATAACCCAAATTAAGGGGGTAATCATTGCTTATATCAAACATAGCATGCTCTCATCCCCTAGAGCCCTAAGAAGTATAAATAAAAGAGAAATCAATAAAAGGAAAAAGGAAAATGAAGAAGGGTGGAAAAATAAAGGTTGGTGTCATGCAGAAAGAGTTATTTTTGCGGACAAACCTAACCTCCCTAGGAGTCTAAGACTCTCTAGTGACAAACAAACCAAACAAGAGCAATCCTTCTCTAAACACACGTTATTCTATGAGAGATCAAGTGTTTTCCGATCTTACCTTAGGTCCAACGCTTGTTGTAGCAGTCCAGCCTTGCTGATCTAGATGAGCTCCTCCTTCACTTTAAGACCTGCATACACTAACAAAGCAAACGATTACTTAACACCTGAATATTTCATAAAACAAAGCATATTCATCACATAGACCAAGGAGTACATGAAATAATTCATTAACAACAAATCATTGAGAAGAATGGACTTATTTGTATTAAGGAAACAAAAAAGGAACCATTACAACCTGAGCCTTGGTGTTGTGCAAGCTCCTCCCAGGGTCCACAAGAGATTTCCTCTACTTTGACAAGCTCACCCACTCCCAATATGGCAACAAGGAAGGATAGTGATCTCTCCTCACAAGTCAACAATGGAAGTCCTAATTCCAGCAGCATTACCCTTTAGAATGTTCAGCTTTCAACCTCCCCTCCCTTGGCCCAATGCCTGTATTTATAATATTCTAGAGGAGGTTATTCAGTTCCAACATCAATGGGATACTCCCTCTTTTGGATGGGGTAGCTCCTCTCTTGATGGGATAAGCTCCTCTATCAAAGGGGTGGATGAACCATCTGGAGGCGCTCAATACACGTCAAGAACTCTTCTAGAAGGCTCTAGAAGTGACCACAAGTAACTTTTTAAAGATGAAACTTGCGCCTTTTGACCTTTACAGGGGTACGCACGCTAGCTTGCTTACAGAGCGTACAAGTACGCAGGTACAGTGTGTTTGGAGTGCGTACACGCAGGCAAGGTAGAGAGAACCTGCGTACCCAGAGATAAACATGTTTTTAAAGTGACTTTCTCTCTTTTTGAAGTTTGACATGAAGAGCAGAGGTATGAGGCTTGACAAGGAGGATAATATGACTATTGATGGAGCCATATTAACTGCAGATAGTCATGGTGACAAATTTCAGTGTAACAGATTGCCCCCTAAAGTACGAAGCCTGTAATAGATAAGGGTGTTATATCATATAGGAAGGGTGAAGTACTTTTTCATTTTGAGGATCATCTTGTGGAGAGCCCGGTCAGAACCTGCAATTTTCAACACAAAATACATGTATAAGATCATATCATCGCTGAGGTAGGCATTCCCATACTCAGATCAAAACTTTAACTATTGGACTAACTACTCTGATACAAGAATGATTCCATAATACATCATAATCATAGACTTGTGTAGACACAGTATGGGCGCAGCCATCTGTTTATGATTGGTCTACAACATAATGAATACAAAACTCCTTGCAG